>JAPZPC010000258.1:0-39201 GCA_037952705.1 Haplographium delicatum
AACGGTGCTTTTATAATCTTACAAAAAAAGGTTAATACAAGTTGCCCCCCACGCGCACACCGCCCCACCCCCCCCCACCCACCTCGATTTCAAACACCAGAAGGGCTTTGAAATACCTACAAAACACAAGGAAGCGATACGCCAGTTACACTGGTTTGCAAAAGTGCTAATATGCCAGCTAGAAGTGCGGTATAACCTTGGTAATTCGACAATTCGTCGTATCCTCACCTACGACAAGCCAGAGCGAGCTCGAGAAGGACGGAAAGGACGTGCTCAAAAGCTTTCTGATACCCGTGTTGATGAGATAATTGAGTATTGTACTGAGAAGTGGGAGCATAGGGTTCTAAACTACGATGTGATAGTTAAAGAGCTTAATCTTACTTGTGCTACCTCTACACTACAAAAACGCTTGCACCAACTGGGCTATTATCACTGTACAGCATGCCAGAAGCCCTACCTTACTCTAGCTCAAGTTACTACGCGATTTCTCTGGGCAATAGCACATATATTCTGGCATTTAGAGTGGTTAAGGGTCTTGTGGTCAGATGAGGTTACGTTCTTAGTTGAGGGCGTACTGGCAAAGAGAAGGTTACTAGTAAGAGAGGAGAACGGAACTGCCTCGATTGTATACAAAACCAGATGCACCGCGGCCATACAACTCCTGTTAACGCGTGGGGCGCAATTGGACATGGATGTAAAAGCCCTTTGATATTTGTTCACGGTACAGGTAAGACAGGAGCCCTAAAACAGTCTGATTACCTAGCCCAGGTCCTGGAACCGTATATCGAGGGTATTCTGGAGGTTTTTGCTCTAGTTACACACAAGCTAGGAATGGAGCCATTATTTATGGAAGATGGGAACCCTGCACACGGTCACAAGTCAAAAACCAACTGCTGTCAAGTATTCCGTACAAAGCACGGAATTGTTCTTATGCCACACCCTTCTACAAGCTCTGACATGAACCCTATTGAGAAGTGTTGGAGAAGAATCAAGCAGGCATTGCACAGACGAAAACAACAACCTACAACTGAGGCTGAAATGAAGGTGGCTGTGACAGAGGAATAGGAAGCAATTCCACAGGAATGGATTGATGAGTTGGTTGGGAAACAGGAGCACTGGGTAAATGTACTTATGGAGCGTCATGGGTGGTCTACTCCTAATTAAATAATGCAGTAGTACATAATCGCAATGCTTTGAAGCCTGAACGCAAAGACCTACGCGATCAGGCTCGTTAGGTATATTTAGGATATAAAAAAGGGGCTTGTTTCTTAGGGTGAAAAACTATTGGAGTTCACATCATCGGTCTCTGGTCTCCTTTGCTTGTTATTAGGCTATTGGTACTCCATTTTACAGCCATATGGAAAACGTTTTTCAACTTTCACCGGATCGAAACCCTCAAACAAATCAGAGTACAAATCTCAAGTCGGAAAGATGCTCTATGCTGCAGTCGGTAGGGTTGAGTCGGGATTAGCAATAAAAAATTGGATGGATTCACAAGATACCGACGTGTTTGTCGCTTCCGTTCGTGTACACATTGGCTCCTCCCCAATTGGGATCCGTTAAGTATTTGATCTTTCGTGGGTTTCGTTTCTTCACTTTTCGACGTTGGCAGATTTCATCTCTCCATCCATACAGACGTGTCCCTGAATGCAACTTCGTACTAGACACCTTGAAATCGACAGCTAGACTGCATCAGAACTTGTTCTTACACGCAGTGATAGTCGGCATTATCTCTGTTATAGTCTTGTGTATCCTTCCCGCCTTAACTTTAACACCTAGTATCACAATCTTGATCTGTTGGTTTTTCTCATTGATTTATTGATAGCCTAACCCTGATGGTACTCGGCTTTCTTTGTGTGGCTTTGTTGGTTATCAAATCAGTAACTGCTCACTTGTCAAGCTCTAAGATTGTGAAGAACATATTCCTACTATTACTCATAATTCTCCTCAATTACCGCGTTTCAACGTCCCTTGACTTGGAAATATCCCTATCAGAATAATGACTGGAGGATCTGTTTGCGGAGATGAAGAGGATGTAGGTCCACAGCTCCCTTGCATTTATTTACTTCACACCAAACATTTAACATAATGCAGAGCGTTATCATCGACATCGACGAGATTCAAAACCATGGTGAGTACTTGTACACTTTCTATGTAAACAGTCATACTTATGCGTTGTACAGGAATTGGAGCCTCAGATATCGCCAAGTTGAAGGCAAACAATATCTTTACGGTCGCTGTAAATGACCGAAACGCAATCATGCATGTTTATAGCTAACCATGATTGGTAGACTCTCTGTTCTTGTACAACCAGGAAACTTCTCAAAATTAAAGGTTTCTCTGATACCAAGGTCGAGAAAATTAAGGAGGCAGGAAAGAAATTATCAGTGAGAACACAACTAAGTCATTTATTTATGCATTTCTAATATTGAAAGCCAACCACAACTGGGTTCATCACTGCCGCTGAGCTTGGTCAGGTTCGCAAGCGTTGTATTAGAATCTCCACTGGTAGTAAACAACTTGATGCTGCTTTGAATGGGTAGCTAGTTCTTCTGGCTTTTGTGGGAAATAATTAACTTTGCTTAGAGGATTCCAGACTATGAGTATTAACGAAGTGTACGGAGAGTTCAGTGTGTCGCAAACCTTCCCTGTTTCTTCTGTAGTGAGTCCAGACTGATCTGTGTTAGGATGTGGTAAAACCCAACTTGCACATACCATGGCGGTCATTGCCCAACTTCCTAAGGTTGGAATATAAGCTTCGGGACTCTCCAGCACTTGTTGACATGTTCTAGGAAATGGGTGGCGCTGAGGGAAAGGTTGCATACATTGGTCAGTTTAAAATTAATGAGAACCAAATTTACATTCTGATTTGGTTTAGACACCGAAGGAACTTTCCGGCCAGAGAGAATCCAAGAGATTGCCGATCGTTTTGGTGGTAAGATGCTCTCCTTCCATAAGATCTAGTTTCACTGACCTTTCAGTTGATCCAGACCAGGCTTGTGAAAATATTTCATACGCTCGTGCTCAAAACACAGAGGTTGATTTATACTATAATTCCAGAGCCTTTATGTCTCAATTTACTGACTAATTTAGATGCAAACTGAGCTTTTAGAAGGACTTGCAGCAAACTTTGCTACCAACGAGTATCGGCTTCTTATTATTGATAGTGTGATGGCACTATATCGAACCGATTTCTCTGGCCGTGGTGAACTTTCTGAGCGCCAGCAAGTACTTGGTCAATTTCTCCGCAGAGCCACACAGATGGCCGAAGAATTCAATCTCGTAGTTCTCATGGTAGGGTCTTGGCATTATCTGAGGGTCTAGACTCTGCTGACCTCGGATAGACAAATCAAGTCATGTCAGATCCTGGTGCCAGTGCACTTTTTGCTGGAGTTGATGGCCGTAAACCTGCCGGAGGACATATTCTAGCTCATGCCTCCACTACAAGACTTCTGCTTCGAAAGGGTCGTGGCGAGGAACGAGTTGCGAAGATTGTCGACTCGCCCGGTAAGTTATTATTCTTCCAATAAGGAGTCATTTCAATCCAAACAATTGTGCGTATTTGCTCATCACTCTTATAGACTGCCCAGAGCGCGAGGCAACCTACATCATCACTTCTGGTGGTATCAACGACCCCGAGAAATCGTAAACTCTGGATCTCATTATCTTCGTGACCAAGCACCTTCCAGTGCCCAAAAATTCAAATTCACAGTGCAAGTTAATAGCTGGTGCACCATTTCTAAGGATTACATACAATGTATATCACTTGCATATCATGGAGCTTGAGGAGTTGCTGTTGGAAAAGAGAAAGGGCCTTGCTACCCTAGAGTATAGTAGCGTTATCAAAGATAAGATTAGATCTCGGCTAGAATTTCTTCAAAAAAGTTGTAACCTTATTCTTGCATTGAAATTCGAACATCTTCCCAATTTTAGTACGACGCTCAATAACACTCAGCATTCACGACCCTATGTGCCTTTGCCCTCGAAATTAAATTCTTAACTTGAGGATATGTCTCAGATAGGCGAATATACCATTCTTCACCTTGCCATTCCTCCCACCCCCGCCTTTCCTAAACCGGCGCAACACACAGTCTACCTTCGACCACACACCCCTAGAGTTCCCACAGAGTCTGATGGACGAAGCCTCTTTTTAGTGAATGTGCCGATTGATAGCACGGAGGCACATTTCCGGGCGGTATTTGGAAGCTTGGTTGGAGCAGGACGAGTTGAGGATGTGAGCTTCGAACGAGAGAAAAAGGTCACACAAACCTCAGATGTCGCATTACTGGAAGCTGGGAATAGAAAGAGTAGCCACATAGGAAAAAAAAGGAAACGAGGGATAGAGGAACAGGAATCATTTCCAGACTTACCACAAGTATGGGATCGAGAGTTGAGACGGAGCGGGAGCACCGCGGTGATCGTTTTCGCGGATGAGAAGAGCGCTGAGCTCGTCCTGAAGGCTGTGAAAAAGCTGCACAAATCTGGAAAGAAGGAGGGAAACTGGCCGGTATGGGGTGAGGGCGTTGAAGGCAAGGTCCCAGCGCTGGGGAGTGCCCGGTATCTTGCCCATCAGAAAATGAGATACCCAGACGAGAGGGCGCTACAGAGGAACGTAGATGCGTTCATGACGACATGGAATAACCAAGAAGAAGAGAGAGCGAGGCAAGCAAAGAAGGCCAGGAATGTACCAGACGAAGACGGTTTCGTCACGGTCACAAGAGGTGGTAGAACGGGTCCGGCGCGCATAGAGGAGGCGGAGCTGAAGAGGAAGGAAATGGAAGAAAAAGATAAGAAGAAGAAGGAAGGCATGAGTGACTTCTATAGGTTCCAAATGAGGGAGAGAAGGAAGGCAGAGCAGGGTGAATTGGTAAAGAGGTTTGAGGAGGACCGGAAGAAGGTCGAGAGCATGAAGGAGAAGAGGGGACGATTTAGACCTGAGAACTAAAGAAAAAAGTCTAAATCTTTTTTTTTTAAATTTAGAAAAGGTATGTTGTTCATTCCTTTCTTATATGCATATATCCTTTACTTTTCTACATGATGACCCCGCGGGGCCATAGTAGCTTCATTCTACCATTCGGCCAATTCCGGATGGCAGTGGGAGCTGTGCCTACAAAAACCGCAATAACAAAAATCTTCTCAACATTGTCTGAAGGAAGCTCTTTTAACCAGAAAATTCTGCGTTTTCATAGATGATAGGAGTTTTAACTAATGGAGTGATAGAATGATACCCGTGAGCGCCACTTTTGCGACTCAAAGCTCCCTTATTACCTGACTATATTGATTCGTGAGGATCTTGATATATCAACTTCAGGTGATAGTTCTGCTCTCATTTTGAATATATTTTGTCATTACTCGTGGCGTGGCAAAGTAGTTCTGTGCCTGTGAAGCGTTGTCTTATTTCATCCAGCTTGGTCGATTCAGTAACCCCTACACCCGTTTTGCATCTTCATTCTTGTTTGAAATCGATTTATTCCTTGTCGACATTCTAATCTCGCTATAAAGGGACTGGCAACTATTTTTATTTGGTATATAGTACAATCACAAAGTAGGCTACGACGACTGCGGTTGGGAAACAGATTGACCGATCTTTGAAAACCTGGGTATAATTTTAACATCGTTAATTAACGGTTAAAGGGTGTGTTTCAGAAAGTCCCCTGGACTTATTCGATCTTACTGCCCATCAATGATCTACAGTGTTCCCACGTCAGGCTGAAAAATAACTCCATTTCATGATCTCATTAATTCCCTAGCCATTTTTCAAGCGCCGCCTTTCTCATCCCCGCTCCTAGTATAAGCCGGAGCCGCACCTTTCTCATCCATGCTAGGTGCATTTACGTCCGTCACGCCGCTGTATTCTCTTCGCGGCCCATTAGCAGGGCTTATTTCATCTGCCATGGCATCTTCGTAGCTAGGTGGCGCCTCATCTAGGCCTGGAGCTCCTGGGGCACCAAGTTGTGGCGGGTAGAGAGCATCTGCTGACGATTGAGCGGGGTTATTTGGACGAACCGGAACTGAAGGACGTGCTGCTATAGCGTCGAGGAGGGCTGCCGGTGGATGAATACCTGACCAGATTTCTACTCGGAACCTCAGGGGTAGAGTAATGATTTGTGGCTGTAGAATGTTAATATATATTTGCTTGTAGGCAAGAGCTGACTTACCTGTATCTCGCCTGGTACTCCATAACCCAACCCGACTCGAGCCTCGAGTTCATATCTTCTAGAAAGATTACAGGTTTCAAACGAAGGAGCGACAGTATTTGGTAACGCTATCTGGTTCCATAGTGTTTCGTCTATCACTGTTTCGGTCTTCAAGGCATCGCTTGGCGAGCCCAGAGGAATTGCCAAATTATTTAGACTCATCAAAACCCACGTACTCGTCTCTGTTCTTGCAACATCCTGCGCCCGCACTTCCGTGAATCCGAATAAGTTGACTTGTAATGACATCAAGAACACATGCTCTTGACTAATATTCATATTTCTCGCAATAATCCGTAGGGGTAGAGGTTCATTGCAAGTTAGAATGGCAGGACTCGGTAATCGAGCATCGATCTCTCCTTGCGGGGCGGTGTCTGATAATTGAGCTGGCTTCTTCTTGAACATAGCAGACTTTTTTGCATATGGTGCCAGTCCAGCTTGGAATGCATATGGTCGTCGTGCATATACCTCATTTGTGCTCGTCGCAGGTCTCGGTGGTTCGATTGGGAGAAACCTGAAGCCAATAGCTGATCTCCTATTCTCTTTAAACAGTGAGGGCCGTTGGACTGTAACTTTGACGTAATATCTGATCTCCGCCTCCCCTGGGAACCCTGTAAGAGAAGGAGGCAATGTCTTTTTAACATGCCTATATTGTAATTGTTGTAATCCGCCTAATCCAAGTCCTCCAAAACCGGTTCCAGGACCCATCTGTTGCGATTGAGGGTCCAAACAGCCATTGTTAAAAGGCAGCTTGAATTGAAACGGATACTCATGCTGTCCTGCTCGCAGCGTATACTGCATTCCCGAATTTGGTCCATCCGGGCTTGGAAACACTTGATTGACCCGATACAGGATCTTATGGTTTTCCATAGCGATTCCATTTCGATTCTGTCTACCATAGCCTTGCTGTTGAGCCTGTGGGCCCATTGGCCGCGCCAATACCGTTCTACTCTCTCCCTCTAATTTCACGAGGATTGCTGAGACATTCTCATCGGTGGTGAGATTCAAGATAATTCTACCAGTTATGAAGTCAAGATTGGTGTAAAAGTTGTGTGGATCATCGAACTGAATGCGGACCGACATCTTGGTAGGATAGAAAGGAGTTCCTGAATATCAAACGGAGGCGATCATCGGTTCTTGAATGATTTTTAAAGCTTGTGGTCGCCAATATGTATGTATTTCTTTCGGGAGAAACGAGATTCGGCGCCGTCGGATATTTCTCGTAGCACATCTAGGGACTCAGCCTCGCTGCGGCGCCTAAGCCTACGCAAGCATGTCTTACGAGTACTTGGCACAGCAAAAGTCAAAAGTGGTAGTAATGGCAAGGGTTCTCTTCATCATTCAGGGGAAATAAGAGTGGGAAAGAAAATTGGAGGACGGCGACAGCATGACGGGTAGCTTTTATTCGTGCTGGTGGTGGCAGCCTCACGAAAGAAAAGAGGGATCACATTCACAGCCGAGACATCAACGTCATCGGCTCTGACCCCTGTCGGGATCCTTTACTCTATTCTAACGTACTAGATACGAGAGTGAAAAGGTCAGTGGTGTAATTATTCGTAAAGGCCAGATTAGCTTATTCTATAGTTGTAACTTAATCGTGGGCTACGGAAATGATTAAGCAAAATATCAGGGTAGGTTGAGATAATGATATATTTGATCTGAACATGTCAGAAATAAATAAAGCTATTCTGAAGCACATCGACTTCCCAATAATATCAAGCCACTGAGACATCGAGAATGGGCATTCAAACATCTCTAGTATTTCACTCCTTATTTTATACACTACAAAAGTAGGGCGACAAAGATCGCTCTCAAGGTTATCATTTTCGCATCACCTTCATCATCACCTTCGTTGACCCTAATCCCATCCTATCCCATCCTATCCCATCTCTTCTCATCCCTTCTTAAGCATACTAGCGTCACAACCCATTTGATATTCCATCTTCGATCGCAATCTCGCTATACCACATGCACGCTACAGATTGTTCGGAAAAGCAGATAATGTAACACCGGAATTTGTTACCAGAGAAGATTAACGTATGAGAATGAGAGGTGCATTCTTTTGTGTCGGAAATTTATCAACAGAGAATTAAACGGCCAGCTCCAGAGCTGCCTAAGTTTCTTTATGCGGACCTTGGCTCGAGGACCTTTGCTTCCTCCATGCCATTTAGGCCGAGAAAGGTGCCTTTCGCGCTCTCGGACTTTTGAGGGTCAATTTTAGAGACACCAGAAACTCCGCTATCACCTTCTTGTGGGTCGCGGTCGAAGATGATACCTTGGATGTTTAAGCCATTCTTGTCACTGGCAGGAGTTTTCAGTGTTTCTTCATCAACATGCTCATCAAGATTCATTAGCGCTGGCGGGCGGTGACGCATTGCGCGAGCTTTTGCAAGTGAAATGGTCTTTTGTTGGTATGTTGTCGTAATTGGTTTTGTATCATCTCTGTCAATGGTTGCTTTCATAAGAGCAGCCATCCAAAGTCGACCTTGCTTGATATTTGGAACTGCGAAATAATGAACAGTTGGCTTGGTGAATGTGACAGCCCTGGAAAGGCCAACGCGCGGAGGAACAAGTTTGAAAATAAACATAGAATCTCCAGTTCCCTTGCTTAGAGTCGACTCTGGCTCGGCAGCTGCTTCTGTAGCAGCGATTGTTGCAGTGTGAGTCCCCGATGGACTGGTAGGGCTATTTGTAGCCCCAGTGAGCGTTGCATGTAGCCCAGTCAAGCGATCATTGTCAGCAGGAAGAACACGATGAAATGATATATCGATCAATCCCTTCTCTTGCTCATCGTCTTCTGAATAGTAGTAGGAGAGTCGGCGCCCCTTCAAGACAAACAGTCTTGGTTTCCAAGTTGTCATCAGATTAGTGCTCTTCTTCTTCATCCATCCACTATAATCAGCCCCAATCATTTGCTCTTGAGGGGTCTTCATTTCTAGCCCACGGGTATATGCACTTGTCTCCTTTTTAGACTTTTTTCTATTGGCACGTGCGCCAATGGGAGTTGTCATGGCAATGGCGCTCTTTGAATCAGGCGAGTCAAGGTCGAGGCTAGGGCCGGCAGATGGCGTACTGGAGCCAGTCCTCGAGGGTGACTGCAGAGGTGATTCTTTTACCTGTGAAGAATCTGTATCTATGGGTGATGTAACACGGGATCTCTCATGACCTGTGACTGCATCTGAGATAGCTCGTAGACCAAAATGTCGACTTGCGAGAGGTTTCACCGGTAATAGCCAATCTGCAGCTCGTCCCTGTCGTGAACCAGGAGACTTGGGTAATACGTGGGACTCATAAGGACTGCCCTCCAGCTTGGTAACAGTTGGAGAAGTGATATCTTTTGGGGGCGGAGGTGGTCGAGGAGGTGCGTTAATTGAATTTTCTGATGGTGTCCTACGCCGACCATTGGCAGTCATTCCATAATACTTTTGGGCAGCTGAGGGTGGCGCGGGATCTCGAATCGAGTCCACGCTTCCAAATCTGGAGTGTCTTGTGTGGGCGGTTGCGCTTCTCAGTCTTTGCTCATCTGTGTAACTCGAATTTCGAGAATGGACACCTGTAGCGGTGCTTCCTCTCTTTCGTAACACATTTCGCGGTCGATCTTCGACCTCCCCACCAGAAAAGTACCCTCGATCAAGGGGGTCAAAGACAGTAGATTGAGTCGTGCTTTGAGACAGGTGGTCAGTAGAGCTTCTAGAAATAGCCTTGATCCCTCCAGAAGAGAGCGGTCGGGTAGGAGTAGGCGGCCCAGGGGTTGTTGCAGCTCCCATTGTCCAATTTCTATCAAACGATGGTTGTTTTTTATGTGCTGTATCTTGGTCCACAGGCGAGGCTGCAAAGCCGTCTTCCACTACTGCACCTAGCGACAAAGTAGTGAACTCATTTGCAGAACTTTGTCTGGAATGATGTAGATCGCGGATAGATGCAGCTGACGGTCTTCGTTTCTCACTAATCGGCCGGGAGGTATCTTGCGTATTGGTAGGAGAGATTGGAGACATACTCTGAAATATATCATTGCGAGAAATGTGTTGTTGGGATAAGCGGGTAGCCTGTCGAGATCCTGGCCTCTCCATGGTGCCTGGGATTTTTGGAAATATAGTCGAGGAGTTGATACTGCGGCTTCGGTCTCGACCAGCATCATCTGAACCTACCTCACTACTATACGTTGCTGTGTTCCGCCTGGTTGAGTGATCACCGTTGACTTCATCCTGCAATGTCTTTATCTTCTGCCATGTCTTCAATCTCCGGCCCACAGACCCTAGATCGAACTCTTTCAAAAACAGTGATGTTTGGTCCATACCTAGCATGACCTCCCCCGATATTTCCTGATCTCGAAATACTTCACAGTGTTTTGTCTCCACACCAGCAGTGAAGAGATATTCTGCGACCTGGTCGGATGTCCATCGTTCAACTTCTGCCCGGGTGTGAAGTGCTTCTTCTTCCTCATCTGTTTCTTCTCCATTGATATATGATAACCTCTGGTCAATGTGGCTACTGTATTCACTCCCCGAGTCATTTGCGGCTCTCCGGTCTCCCGTCACAACACTATGGTGTGGTGAATTCATATCTGTGATATGTTCATCAATAACACTCAGAGTCTCATTCATCACAGGACTGTCTAGGTCACGATCCTGTGAGATTATGGCTGTTATGCCTTTGGGCTGCATTGGAACTTCTGATACAGCTGTTTTAATCTCAAGGGAGGTTGGGTTCTCTGGTTCCTGAGTGGTATTTAACGTGTTCAAAGGTGAGGTAATCTTCGTGGAATCAAGCCTCTCAGACGCGCTAACATGGCGGCTTGGTTGTGGTGTTCGATCAGGGTCGGTATTCGAAATAGACGATGCAGGCTCGACGACAGCCTGTGCTTCTTGGGCAACAGGCGCTATGGGAAGCTGCACAGGTTTCTCCTTCGGGATTTCGAATGTCGTCGTCGGCTGTGATCGTGAAACTGTTGGATGAGTTGGGGGGTAGGAAGGAGTCCCACGAGGGGCAATTCTCGTATAAACTGCCCAAATTAGTCTCCTGACAGAGAAATAAAGGGTCCGATTCACCTACCTTCTGGGAAAAGGCCACTATTTCCATTCAGCAGATGCCGCCCGAGATACCAGCCATCGCCGAAGTCATCGTCACGTTCGATCAACTCGACACGATCTCCTTTTGACAAACTTAATTCATCAGAGCTTCGCGCAGAAAAGTCGTCTGGGTTTGATGAATGTTAGCACCATGCAATCTTATTTAGAACGCAATGAAACGTTCCCCCCATATGATCCGTGGGGATGTTCAAACACAATCAATCGCATACAAGATAGTTCAAACATGCAACTTACGAATTACGATCAGAATCTGCCCTGGTTCTGGTCTCCCATTGGGATCGATCGACGGTCGGGATGCCATCTCTCCTTAATGCTGACTTCTCACGTTCCGCCAGGGACGGGGGGGGTTGTTCACAAGAAAAACATCTGAGGTTAAGGATAGGCAAGATTGAGATAATCGAAATAATAATAACGTGGATATAGCGACAACCAGACTTGTTGGGGTCGAGGAGCAGTTGAGTCCACAAGGTCGAGGGGATAGGTGAAGCCTCGCAGACGTCGTCGAGATTCGGAAGACACGATAGTACTCCGTAGTCAAGTTGCATAAAAGACAACAGGTATCTTTGCTGTCGCGAGCATGGGTTGACAACACCGCACACCTCAGCTGAGCCGCGAGCCAGCAAATGCAACGCTGCCAGCCGAGCAGACAGCAAGCTCTCGAGAATCGGGGGTGTCAATTGAAGACGAGCACGCGAGCGGAAGCACAGGACGACGGCGATGGCGATGACGATGGAAGAATGAGCGTCGAGTACACAAGTACCGTCGAGTACAGTAGAGTCCTGGTGAATTTCTGATGCGCGCGCCTGTCATGTCATTGCTTAAGACCGCCCCGTACTGTAATCACCAATGTGAAGTGTCCAACCGCCGGCCTAACCGTATTCGGCCAATCTTAGTGTGGAGGCACGACCGCCTGCAAAAGCATCGCCGGCAAGAGGATTCCCATATCGCTGCAAGCAACTCTGTCTTCGGTGCCCCCCGTCTTGAAATTGATCTTGGATCCGAGTGCTTGCTTCCTATGCCGGCTCACCCGCACGCACAGCCCGAGATCAGTCGATGAAGCTGGCGCTGTGTGGACGAGGAGGGCGAATCATCGTGCAAATTCCTAACCTATCCTATCGGCCTTCCTCGTAATGTCTATATCCCCCATCGAGAGCCGCACAAACAAGTCGATATAGAGCGCTCAATTCTCTTTCCACCCCTTCAGCCACCAGAGAGCCTGTTGTCGGGATTGCACCCCGTCTGACGGAGTCCTTCAGCTCTCTGAAATTCACTGGAGGACCACATCCTGTTGTATTTGCACAGCCTTGCCTCACTATTCGGCATCGCTGGATCGGTGTAGGGCCTCATGGTACAGGCCAACTCCAGCTTTTCACGTCCGGGTTGTACTGATTCTTCAAAGTCGGATCTAGATCCTCATGAACTGGGTACTTATGTCCGCTCGAGTATCTGCCTAAGTCATGCGGCGACCTCCAGATAAAGATGGGCAACCTGCCTTGTCCGAGCGAGACGTAGATTCGTCCAACGCCACGCTGAATACACTCTTTGGAGGCGGCCGTCAAAAGTCATGGATGATAGGAACAGGCCCGGTGCGCCCCACGCCTCGGACGAACATGTCGAGGAGCTCAATCCCGCAGGTAAATTTTGTGCAAAAGTGGGTTGTCTATTATTGTGTCTGAGGACAGTGGTTGGATTATTGGCTAATGCTCTCTTTAGAACTATCTCAGGGATCCTACCATCACCAACACCGAGCGATGAACCAAGTCCAGTCCTCTCAAATAGTTCTGTAAATGAAGCACGCGCAGAGAATCGGTATGGAACATGGCATGGACAGAGACAACATCCGCGACTCAACATGAGTTATAATGTCACTCAAGATAACCAAGCCCAAGGAGTTTCGCAAACGGCGGAGATGCAGACCCAAGGTTATTCACCTAGAAGATCGTCACATGGCCAGCCAGCAACTCTGTCTGTAGTCGAGACTTCAGCCGCCAATGCTCAACTCCCAAGAAATGTGGATGGAAACATCCCATTTCCCCAATCGGCCTTACCTGGGTCAGATGGAGATACCACAGGACAAAATTATTTGTTTATTCAATCTCCGACTAAACAAGGGCAGTCTTCAGAACGTCATCAATCCCAAGGCTCCATGGCGAGGGCATCGACGTTTGGACAAGGATTGCCACCAATTGCGAATGAAGATCAGGCGACTTCAGGTAGACAAATACAAGTGCATGATATGGAAAGGCCTGAACAAAGACAGAATGGTCCTGTTCCCTTCTCAGCTCCCGGACAACCTACCACTTTTCCACGAAATATTGCGGTACTGCCTCCAATGTCGACGGTGTTACCAGACGAGTCTCAATCACACCCTAATTTAGGCGCAGGCCAGCCTAATCCGTACAAACGTCAGCGAACACAAGATATCAATATGTTGCTATTAAAGTCTCGGGTGGCCGCAATTAAAAGTCATATAGACTCAGTAGGTGGTTTCGACAACCTAAATACTGGCCTAGAGCGTCCGAGGTTTCAATTGCTGATAGAGGCCTGTAATAATGAGGATTCGTTCTACGTTGTTTTGCATCAACTCTTTTGCGTTTGGGATTTTGACCACAAGGAAGTTGCACAGATCCAAGGATTTCCAAGCCCAGATATTTTAGGGCGTGCATTTGCTATTCTCGGGCAACTTATACGAAGTAATGACCAGTTAGCACCAAACCATAAAAGCTGGTTTGTCAATTTCCCCAGTCCCCTACGTGATATGTTGCGAATGTCAGAGCCGTATCGAGGAGTTGTTCAACAAGTCGGGCATTTTTTACTTAAACTGTCATCGAACTGGCATCGACTATCAACTGAATGTCAGGGTCGAGGATACCCTCCACTGGTCGATGAACTTGTGTCTCGTACTGGCCTACTTTCACCGATCTTGCAAGGCGTGGCCTTTACAGCTAGCCGCCGCAACCTAGGAATGGATGGCGAAGAAGTTGGACCAAGAATGGAGGATCTGTTCAAGAAAGATCAAATTGAGCACCAAGCTTTAACGAGATCAAACGCAAATCGGCAGCCAAATAATCATGCCAGAGATGAATGGAATCGAACTCTTATTAATGAATATCTAACCTTACGCAACAAAATGGTTCAGCGACGGGCTTCAGGACCTATAGTTGCAAGTCCTCTTACACACCTTCCTACTCCAACATTGCCCAATAGTGGTCATACCCAAGTCGGTCCTCCGGCATCTTCCATGATCGCAGGATCACAAAACAGTGGCGGCAATGCTTCTTTTCCTCAAAATGTACCTACTACTAATGCTACTGGTAATTGGCAATTTCAAAATCAGCAGTGGCAAGCACTTCAAGGCAGCCCCACAGGATCACCAAACCTTGCAAATACAACAGGCCCCCCACCTAGTGTTGGATCTCATAGAGTGTATGCAAATACCCCCAGCCCAACCTTACTACAAGGTCTCTCTATGCAATCCCCTGCACAGCCAGGGTTTCAATTTACGCCTATGATAAGAAATAGCAATGGCTCGATGGAGGTTTCTCAAAGCAGTCCTGGTTTTATGGGCCCTAATGGAGTAATCTATCCAACTGGGCCACATACTGTTGATTCGTCCTTCCAGCAGCCAGTGCCAATAACAGTTCCACCGCAGCATCATCATACTGTGCCCCAGCAGCAATTGACAATGCAGCAGCCACCTTGGCAGCAGAATCCAATCTTCCAACAACAGCATCAGCAGTCTTTGTTGCTGCAGCACCAACATCAACAAGCCCAGCGCCACCAGGCCCATGGAATGAATCGTGCCGCCCAATTACGGCGGGATGGAAGTGGTGTCGTTGATGGACAACACCGGGCACATTCGAGAACCAGCAGTATGGGTAGCAGTGGGCGTCGGACACCGGGAATAAATGGTATTGCGAATCAATCATCCCGACTATCATCTGGACCAGCACCTAGAAGGACTTTGCCCGAATCGAACGACCACATTATACTTTCCAAGATACAGCAATACAGTCAGACACCTCCACTACAAAGGCACCTGATTCCTCCACTGCAATTTGTCCACACCCCACAGTCAACAAACCCAGACATTACTGCTCTTCACCAAGCACATATCCGTAGCCCGCTATTGGTACCTGAAGGCATACGTTCTTCAGCTATGACACAAGAGGATTTGGCTACCAGGTGCTATCAAGCAGTTCGAGGCTTTGCACTTGATCCGAAACGGATTTCCTCACATACTCCTTTGTCAAAATTTGAATTTACCGTGCCTGAAGACGATCTTGCTATGATTGCCGTCGACCATGTGCCAAATAATGGTCAACCTGCGACTCGTGTCTTCAGACGTGGCACGCTACAGTATCGCTTGCGCTGTGTCCAGCTGAAGCGTCAAGAAACGGAATGCTCGACGCCAGATTGGGTCGTTCGCGACACTGTATGGCCTGACGGTGCTTCCCTAAGTATCAATGAAAAACACTTAGAGCTCAGGCGGAAAACCCTTCACGGGAAAGATCTTCCTGTGGATATTACACCTTTTATCAATCGCTCTAGGCCCAATTCACGAAATAAAATTACAATATCAATTATCCGCGGTCGAAGCAAAATGAAAGAGCTGAGCTACTTCATAGCTGTTGAAGTCATTGAGATTCTTCAACATGCACAAATCATCGATATGTGTATGGAGCATCGGATTTCTGCGGATAGCACCCTAAATAAAATCAAGCAGAGTCTAGCCAGTTCAGCTGACGACGATGACGGATTAGTAGTCATCGTTAGTGACCTGTCGATCAATCTTGCCGATCCCTTTACAGCCAGAATCTTCGAAACACCTGTTCGTGGCAGCAGTTGCCTGCATAGGGAATGTTTCGATCTTGAAACTTTCCTCCAGACTCGGACTAGCAAGCCAAAACGCCCGTACCAGCCTGCTATGGCTGATGTCTGGAAGTGCCCATTGTGTGGGCAAGACGCCCGCCCCTACGGCCTACAAATTGATGGGTTCCTTGTTGCGGTTAGAGCAAGGCTCGCCGAGGATAACGATCTAGATGTAAAAGCTATCTGGGTCGACGCAGCGGGTAACTGGCGGCCAAGGGTAGAAGCAACAAACGGCAAGCGCTCTCATCCATCAGACAGTGACTACTCAAGTGATGATGAAGTGCAGCAGAGTATTCCGGTCCAAGAAGCTCAACCAAAAGCTAAAAAGATCATTGAAGTGATTTCTCTAGATGATTGATTTGTTATTTCATCTCTTTAGCCTTTGTTTTCTTTTCTTTTTTCTTTTATCTTGCGCTTTCTGGTATTTCCTATATGTTGCAGAATTAGCTAGTTTATTGCTGTCATTATGGGTGGCTGTTTACATAAAGTTTACATCAGATTGGCGTTAGTGTTCTCTGTGCTTCACGGGCGGCGCTTGGGATGGGTCCAAGGAGATGGAGTCTGGATCTTTTTTATGGCTTGGCTAAGCTTCACGGGCGTACTTTGCAATTGGGAATCGAATACGATACGATGATGACATGGATTACATACCCGGCGCACAATTAAGCATAGGCGAATGCATGTATTATCGAGCTATTTATATGTGTAGAAAATGGAATGCTTATTCCTCCTTCTAGTATAAGACGAGATGGCCATATTTTCTCAGGAACCGGTATAAGGGGGTGTGGAATGTCTATGATGTTGTAAGACTATTCCCAAATATCAGGAGTTGAATGTAAAAGTGATTTTGTATATGATAAAAAAAAATGAAACTCAGCACAATCCGCGCTATTGGCAACCAAGTTTCAAAATATTTCCATTAAAATAAACATGCTAGTGCTACCTATTCCCTCTAGCACCCACAGGGGCATCTGTCCTCCTCCTCTGTCTTAATCTCCCAACCGCATCTCGAACTTCGGGGTCATTTCTAATAGTATTCTGAACCAACCACTCCTTGACTTTGCCTTTCAAGTCTTGTAACCCTTCCGCATCCCCCATAAACGGTGTCATCTCCATACTCACTAACCTCGAAGCCTCCATATCGGCCATTTGCGCCGTCTTTTCTAATCTATCAAGGTGTAGTTTTAATGCCATTTCCGGGTCTGCGTTCCCAGGTATGTTAGATGGTGCTTGAAACAAGGGTCCCAGTTGTGAAAATGCTATGTACATAGTAACACTGATTTTTCGGAATAAGTCGATGAGTTGGAAGGGTAAATATGGTGGGTGGTGTGTGAATGTTGTGAGAATTGGGTTTATCATTCTCGTAATAATTGGGAAATGTGGCCGTGAGACAGTGTGTAGCTCGAAAATGCAAAGGACCAACAGTGTGAGCCAGCGCCAATATTTGCCCCATTCAAGATATCCCAGAAACCCTAGAACGTACATGACCACTGCCGTTCCTGCGTAAAATGGGAGGATGGCTTGAAGGCCCTGGATGACAAAGTCGCGGATGCTGGCGCAACGTTGCCATTCTATAATCCCAGGTCCAAACCTCTCGTATGCAAATCGCTTTGCGGGGTTCAGCAGCGTCTCTTGAGCGAGCCTGAGGTGAACAAAATAGTTTTCAGCCGCCGCAGTTGATGAGGAAACTTTGTCAGGATGGTAGATAGCCGCCAGTCGTCTGAACCGTGACTTGATTTCCCGTTCAGTCGCCTCATGTGGGATTCCTAAATCTCGATAGAAATCGCTGGCTTTTCGAATGTTCCAGTCTGCTTCGTATATTGTGTAGAGAAGGTAGGCCGACACAACAATGATATGAATGCGCCGCCTGTGAAGGTTGTATAATGGAGAGCCTGGATGCGGTCTTGGGTCACCGGCTCGGATCATGACCCCATAGTAGATACTTTGTACCCATCCTGTAACAAGCTGGCAATAGTGTCAGTATTTGCCAACGTGTTTGGCCACCAGGCCAACTCAAAGAGTAACTCACATTTGGGAGAAATGTCCACCCGGCAAGGGACAGAAAATTACCAGACATCTTAACCCGGGCCTTTTGCCTACAGATCTTCAGGAAATATCATGTAGCAGGTTGGTATGTTTAAAGGAGGAAAGACAAAATCTACTCTGAATGTATTGCGTAGGCAAAGTCGCGAGGCTCAACTAATCTATAGAAACTGTCCACATCCAAACGCGCTAGCGGCCGCTAGCTCGTACTCTCCGTCAGCCTTGCCTAGTTGAAGCGGCAAAAAAAAAAGTTAAAATCTTCAAGGGTTGATAATAGAAGAATTGTACGACAATAATTCTCAGATATGTTAATTGAGAGAAGAGATAAGTCGCAAAAAGTCACAATGGGTTCCGAGAAACATAAATCAAGATCGGATAAGCAAAAATCGTCACATGGAGAAAAGAAGCGGAAACGGGACCACGGCGAAGAGCACCGCACGTCGAAATCCAAAAAGCATAAATCGGACAAGAAGGCACGACAATCTAAGTCCATCCAAGTCAATGCTCTAGCCTCGCCGTTCCACCTCCAGACAGCCTCTTTATATCTACCGTTAGCACCAGTCTCTCAGAAATACCCTCTCGAAGGGCTTTGCGCAGAACATCTGTCTCCTCTGATCCTCACATATTATCCACCCTTGAATGGTGTTTTGCTTTCATACAGCAATCCTCGATTATCCGAAGCGCCATTTGGGAATGATGGAGATAATGTGCTGCTACAGAACATTGATGAGTATGCCGTCAGCTGGTGTTGGGTTACCGCCGAATTCTTGCTTTTCAAGCCAGAGAAGGGCGCAACTTTGGAAGGGTATATAAATTTGCAGAATGAGGGTCATCTGGGGATGGTGTGTTGGAATTTGTTCAATGCCAGTATCGAAAGGAAAAGGCTACCACAAGATTGGGAGTGGAGAGATGTGAGCCAAGAGAAGAATAACGAGGATGCGTTGAATGGAGAGACCTATGCCGAGGATGGAATGGGTTACTTTGTCGACGGCCAAGGAAATAAGGTTGAGGGGATGGTAAAATTTCGAGTAAGAGAGATCGAGTCGAGTCATGATAGAGAACGCGGATTCTTGAGTATAGAGGGAACTATGCTCAGTGAAGAGGATGAGAATCAATTAGTCGAAAGTGAGAGCGCCGGAACCCAGAATAATCGAGACAGTGCTGGCAAACGTCTTGGTGGTTCGAGGGCTTTAGGGGCAACAAGTCTAGGCGTAACTGTGGAATCAGATATGATGGATACGGAGAGTGGGAAAAAACACGGGCGGAATTATTGATACTCCAGTATCCCTGAAAGGATTTACAAAATATCCTTTTAGTCAACTTCGAAGCCACGAGACTGTCCTCTACTTTTGGAACCTCTCTGCCTGTGTTTAGCACGGCTTGTTAACTAACTTCCTTCCGATATTAATACTAATGGAGGATGCTATTAAAGCTTTAACACGGGCTTTACTCAGCTGGTCATAAGGCGCGGGTTTCAATCTCTCGCAAATTTGGCTTCAACTTTTCGAGACCTATATTCTCTACGCCTGCCGAATTCCCCAACAGTTTCGCTCTCGTCTTCTGCCTTTTTTGCATTTCATGCCCAGAATGCATGAATTTCAAGAGATTTCGGGTTTATCTTCAGATACCAATAACGGAGTTGTGATTAGAGCGATGTTTATATTGAGCTCAGTCTTCAGAGACTTTGGGACCTGTTATATTCATATATACTGGAGCCAATCAACTCTAATTAGGGATATTACCGTTGTTAATTTTTCTCTCTGGAGATAGGGTGGGGAAAGGAGCAAGGATTTCATGAGTGTTAGTGATCAAATGCTTGATGGCCTTTTATCTTCTCCTGAGTCATGCAAAATAGGAAATGCAGGCATCAAGGTTGGAATCTCCATGGTTCTGATACTCTTGAAGCCGAAGAAATATTAGCAGAGAAATTACCTTGCTTGGTAATATCAATCGATCCTGGGGATGTTGAAGGGTTTCTTGGGAAGCTGGATAGGGAGTGATAGAACCTCGGAAGGGTGGGCTGCACAAGACTGGGGTACTTGCCAGCGTCTTCTGACTTCAGACAAGAAATCAACTCTATATTTAGAGCCTCAAGACAGCCAAATGAGTGAAAATTGTCAGTTGGGAGCTGTCATTCCAGCTAGCAGAATTTCAGATATTCATCTACCACATTTAGAAGGAATTTCGGTTTGGCTGGTTTAAGTTTGGTTGCGTTAGGCGTCCATTGGATAGATTTACATCTCCTGTATTTGATGGATTAAAAACAAAATTATAAGTGAATTCCTAATATATCTGCACGACGTCCCTTCAATTCGACCATGAGGTATCTATCTAGATACTCATAAGCCTAAATAGAGATAGAGATGACAAATGCCCCTAATTGTGGACACGTGATGAATAACTTAAATTTGCCCTTCTCTTTTAAAATATTCTCTCCACAAGCAACAACACTCAGATTTGAATATCCTTAGTAGCAATCTGACAAAACTTCTAGATCTATTCCAATGGTAAGTTCCTATATTCTCAGAATAATAAATAAATATAAATTATTTCTCTCCACGCCATAGTAACACTCTACCTTCAGGTCCACGCAGACGCGGCGAATTTTGCCTCAAATATCACAAAAGAGGAGGCCTATAAACAGGTTCTAGAGCAAGCAAAAGCCTTGTTCGAAGGCCAAAGGAATTGGGTGCGTCTACAAATTCATCTTCAATATATTTTGAATTACTAACAGACTTTTCAGGTCTGGTGAGGACACTCGTCATGTGCTATTCATTCTTATACTAAATTCTGTAGCAACCTGGCAAATGCAGCTTCGTTACTATGGCACGCATATAAATCTCTCCCCGCGCCTTCATCAGAAGTAAACTGGGCTGGTATTGTACACCCTCTCCTGTATCCACTGATTCTGGTGCTCTTGCCCCCTTCAAACATATTTGCTGACAAAGCCTAGGATTTTATGTCCTTGACCCCAGCACTCCAAACCAACTAATCCTCGGTCCGTTTCAGGGAAAGTCGGCATGTCAAACCATCAAGTTTAGTAGAGGTGTATGTGGAGCTGCGGCTTCCACCAAACAGATTCAGCTAGTACCTGATGTCGAAACTTTTCCAGGCCATATTGCCTGTGATGGTGAGACGAAGAGTGAAATCGTGGTTCCAATTTTAAACGAGGACAGAGTAGTGGCGATCATTGATGTGGACTGCACGATGCTGGAGGGGTTTGATGAGATGGATAGAGACATGTTGGAGAAGTTTGCGACATTACTTGGGGATAGTTGTGATTGGTAAAAGCTGGAAAAATACAATTCTCGAGCCAAGGATAAATGGTTAGTAAGATTTATTGTGCTGTATAAAATTACCATAACTTTATAAATGATTTTGTATATGCAATACATTTGATGATCCCCAACGGTTTTCCAGAAAAGAAATCTGTATATCTATACAAATCTGTCTTCGATTTTTAAATTTTTGGGAGGATATGTGTATTACTTACTATGAGACTCACGATCATATTGAACTCGTGCTGAAGCCTTCCACCTCAGCATTTTGGAAACGGTTTAATACCGCAAAGCGGGTATATTGGATCTAGCTTGCCTTCTCATTTTCATCGTATCTCAAATTGATTCTCATTTAATACAGCGAAAAGGTGGATTCATGTACCCATTCTATAATCCACTCATTTCCATCTCATCACATGTTCGCTTCCTAACCATTACCGTACACGCAAGCTTCCACGTCCGCGCTTCCAAAAACAGCTTTCTTCCCCGAATTCCGCCAATCACAGACATCCAAAATACCAATGTTCTTACCATGTCCCAGCAATACGAAGAATCCTAATCAAAAGGATTTAAAAGGAAAAAGGAAGAAGGGGAAAATGAAGAAGAAGAAAGAAGACGAAAAGAAGCAAATGGGAGCAAATCTCAACCTCAACCTCAACACTACAGCGAGACATCCACCTTCACCTTCAAACAAATCCCTCATTTCAATCTTTCTCACAAGTCACACGCCCACGTATCTTCTTGGTATCATTCACATTGCCACTTCGAAAAGCTCGGAAATCCCACTTCGTCCACACCGGTCCGCCCCAAAGCAGCGTTTCGAGACAAAAAAGCTCAAAACGGATCGCAGGCCACGAAAACGGCAATAACACCAAACGCCACGGAACAAAACCAGAAATCATGGTTCGATAATTAAGTAGTGGACTGTGTGGAAGCAATCTTGTTTTTTTTTTTCTTTCTCACCAACTAAGGAAAGAAAAAAAAGCTTATCTTGCGGAGGGAGGGGACCGATTGGGACGAAAGGGCTCGTATTGAGCGTCTGAGGTGGGCTTACGGCTTCTCTCTTATCGAGTGGAGCAGTGTGGGTTGCAACGCCGGTAGTTTTGCAGTTTTTCAGGTTTAACGGAGCTACCTCCTCTAGGAGGGTTCGGAGATTTATTTTATTTACGATACCGGGAAAAAGAGGGTCGAAATGGAGTTGCCTGGCCCAGGCTCGGTTCCACTGCTGGCGTTACTTCTCTTCTCCTTCACCATCTCCAGCTTCGGCGGATTTGCTGCTGCCGTGGTCCTTCCGGAGTCGGAACCCAGCCCGACGACGATGATGGCGGCGAGTTTGATTACGCTCGATGGAACGACCAGCGAGACCTGGGTACTGTTCACTCAGACGTTTGCGACTACGCCTCTGGGAAGCTGGGGTCTGGGACCGACCCCTGGCGTGGGTGCTATCGGTCTGGGCACGATTAAGGGGACCGTGGGTGTGGTACATGCGATCCAGACCGGCGTATGAGGAGTGGCGTAAATCGAGGAGGTGAATGGTTGAAAGTGGTGGAAAGATGGGAATGGAGTGGCGAGATACTGTATACACGCGGGCTTGGAAGGTATTAATTATCGAGGAATGGGCGATAGTATGGGAATCAGCAGAATGACCCGTGGCATAGTTTGACATGGAGTCGACATTTGCAGTCGTGGCCGTTATTTTTCCAATACTTTCCCTTTCTCTCCTCGCTTGCACTAGATGAAATGAATACCATGAGTATGGTCCAGCCGAAATCACCTCTGGATTTCCACTACATGTTGGCGCTGGAAGGAGAGTCTGGCCATGGCGTTGGGCGCTAACCTCCGCATATGAGGTTGTATTATTGCATTGTATTGTTTACGTATTTGCGTACATCAAATCAGACTGAGACAAACGCTTAATTTTAATAACCAGAATATTATTATACGGAGAGCTAGTATAAATATAAAAGTGGTATGATGGTCCTGTAAGTAAGTTACAGTAAGTAATAGATAGGCCGTACCCCGGTCGATTGTAGTAAGTGATATACTGTAACATACCGTGGCCCAAGACGTGAGACAACGAGAAATGGTGAAAATGTGTGGCTGTGGCATGAAGGAATGCAGGACCAAATATGGAATATTCTCAGCTTTCTCGCCGCAGACTTGAGAGGAAGTAATGATATCACGAACAGTACAGTTAGCAAAAAAGGGGTAAGAGAATAAGTCAGTAAGAGAAAGCAGGGAGGGACAAGACGATATGTGAGAACATTAAACGACACCCGCGTTAGGTATCATACATTAGCTATGCTATACTTTTCATATACGTCGTGAAATATATCTCCTCTGATAACGCTGCCTCCTATCCCAGTCGAGTCGACTCAGTGGTTCGATATGGAATGTCGAGATGGATCAGACAGAAACCCAGCCACGTAAAAATGACACACAGAAAATAAAAAATATGTATCAAAGGGGTATCACTTTTCTCAGATGCCCATCGCTCCCCTCTTCGCCATGATTGTTGCCTGTTGCCGGGAAGTTTGTCCGACTTGTAAAAAAAACCTACTCCGTATCTCTCTCTGTCCCAGCATTGGAAATAAAATGTATGCCGCGGCCCATTACCCCTAAACCATGGGGGCCCAGTCCCTCCAGCAAGCTTCAAGAAATGAAGTTTTGCAACTGCAATTGCTTGCATATAAAAAAGTCTAACGCCTTCTAAAATCCTTCCCAACCTAGTCTGAAATTTTGGGGGGGGGGGGCGCCGGTAGACGTCCTCGTCAGCCTTGATTCAAAATGCACCGGTTCTTTTCGTTGCGCGCTGGCGGCAATCGAAAGAACTACATGAAACCCAAATCCAAAAAAAAAAAAACCCCCCTGAACACCTGGAGCTTAAAACCCTCAAAAAGTCATAAGCATATGTGAATGTACATCCTCTTCGCTCGTCTGGGAGGTCGAGTCGTTTAATAACGCGTTACTGTGATCCGTTTTGAGTCTTCCTCCTTCTCATCCGCGGGACGCATCTGATCTTCGGCCGCCCAGCGCCATTAACATTACTCACACACTCTGCGCTTCCCCTCCACGGGAAGGTATTATATTTTCTGATACCGCTGGGCGTGCCCGCTCTCCGCAACGACATCTCGTCCCACTCAACCTCATTTTCGTCGACGTCGACGAATCCCTCGTCCTCGGGCATATTGGTGCTCGGCGACACCCTCTGATACTCGGCCGGGCCGGTCACGATTCCCTCCGTACCTGGCCAGCTGGGATGCATCGATTCCGAGTTCGATCGGGGTGTGACCTTGCGCAGCTGGCATTGCGAGTTTGTCATGATCATATCTTCAACAAGGGAGTTGATGTCGCGCAGGTGATTATGACAGCTTTGGAGCTGTACGTTGATTTGGCGCTGGAGTCGTCGACAAGCCACAGTGCTACCTCGAGGGTGAGGTAGGGTAGGTGTATTTGGTACAGAGCGGTGATGGGAGAGATATGCCGGTATTCTAACAAGACTGCGAGTCGTAGAGACGAACGAGATATCGTTGGATATGCATCTGGATGATGGATCGTCATTGAAGTCAGGGCTTGGAAGTCCCTCGTCGATCCTTTGCCATCTTGATTGTTGAGGTCGTTCATCGTCGTCTGGAACTAGAGAGTGTTCTGAGAGTTTATGCACGATATCACGAAGCTCGTCTGCATTCTGCCATTCAGAAAACGGGTATGCTTGGGCTGGAGGAACTGCTACTGGCGAAGGGAAAGATGTGTCGGTCGGCGAGGGAGATATTTCGTCTGGATGCGTTTGCGGCTGGGCGCCAAAAGTGAAGTGTTCAAACATAGTCGTCGATAGTTATCGAGGACTTGAGTGTATCGACAACGACGATCAAGGACGAGAGGACTCGAAGTCCAGGTGAAAGGAAAGGTTGGGGACAATGCCGTTATGAGTCCATTCGAGGCCCGATTCAAAACGCCGTGGCTGAATTAGACTGAACGTCGAAGCCGAGAGCTTGCCGTACTGCTATGACGGTGCGGTGTACCCGTCGTACGAGTCTGTATAAAGGATCGGGCAAGGAGAAGATATGACGGCGGAAGTCTGGGTATATATTGGTCCTGTCTGAGGTGGCTTGGGATATTCTCGACCAGGTGGGCGGTTGGGCTTGTCTCAGTAATTTAGGATATTAGAATGATATGGTGAGGAGAAGTCTCAAGTGAGGAGGAGAGGTTCGAGAGTTGATCTTGGAGGGAGGAGTAAAAGTGCAACTACTGGTGGCCCCCAATAATATCTAGCAACGCGGCAAAGAGGCAAACCACGTACGGGACTGTACACCTACAATACAACAAACTGGCAACGACTCCAGTCCACGGGGCTGGCGAAGTCAAACCCCCTAAGCTCGATGGTGGCAAGGCTCAGCCTTAGCTTAAGCCTCTGGCAGCCCACCCTAAACTCGATATGGTATGTGTCCGGCGGAGCCTGGGAAAGTTGGAAGAGATTGTGGACGAGATTGGGAGGGACGGGCGGCAGTGATTGGAGGGCAAGCAGAAGGGCGACTTCGGATTACAGAAGCGCACCCCCGTCGACAACGGCACACGCACCGAAGAGAAGCACAGGAGGGTACAGAAAGCACCAGATGGTGGGTCGGCTGGCTCCCTGGGTCGTGGGACGCTCTGTGACATGGGCGAGGCGCTCCATTTGGACCATGATAGGATGATCTCTGGATCAACCCCCGTCGACCCAGGCTCAGACTTCCAGGCTGGGTATCGGCGCCGACAGGCCTTGCGATGAGGTCGCCGCTGGTTGGCCTTGCCATCGGCGACTTCAGGCATTTTCCCAGGACCCCAGATCCCGCATCCCAGCCCGAAGGGAAAACCCCTCTGTCCTGGTTTTGCCTGGAGTGGTTGCCTCCGCATTAGTGTGCTGTAGAGCACTGTACTGTACGGAGGGTATGGTGCCATTAAACGGGTGATAGTGTGGACCGTACTCATGATAGTGCTCTAGTGTACTGTACAGTACCTGTTTAGTGCCTGCACGATATCTCGAGGATCTGTCGCTAGGAGAAAGCGACGATGTAGCATCTCTGGAGCGTCTCTGCAGCATCGCGGGATGGCCTCTGGAAGCAGAGGGCTGGCCAATCTGAGTACGAGTCACGACAACGCCGAGCTGGCTCTGTGCAAACCCTACTCCGTACTGACGGTTCGCACAAACCGGAGCCCTGTAGCACTGAAATCTCCATCACGACGTCTGAGGAGTACAATCCGGTTCAATCCAATTCAATCCAGTCCGAGGATCCGGTCCCAGACCTGTGCAGCACCTGTGAAAACACTTGTACCCAGTAACTGCAACCTTTCAACTTTTGGAACTGCAGGACTGCACACGAGTCGATCAAAATTTTCCAACTATGTTGCCTCCTGGCGTAACCAGCTTCTTCCAAAGACAAAAGTCTGCCCTGCAGAAGCTGTTGCTTCGCATTGTCACCGCTCGATCCTCCAGCCAGCATACCACCAAGTCCCCAGACCGACCGATCGATACTGTAGCACCGTTCCAGTCAATGCTACATCGCCCAAGCGAGCATACTAAAAGCTTCTCCAGAAGACTTTCTTATTCCCTCCAAGCTTACACCGGATCGCAAGCCCCCGCGTGGCCGATCTCACGCCAATATAGCGATACCGTCCCGTGCAGTGGGACCGTAATACAGTAATCCCACGAAAACAAATTTATGTACGTCACAAGCAGAAATTGCCCATTCGACTACAGTCCTGTATGTACGTGGTAAGGTAAGAGCAATTCTTCTGTGAAAGCCACACATGAACTCGTGATGGACAAATCGGCATGGCTCGGTATCGCCCATCGTCGGCTTCCCATTATCTAGGTTCCCATGCAAACAATGCATGCTTGACTCGGTTCCGAGTTACTATCAGTACGGTCACTGCATTGGGTTGGTTCCCAATGCAAAATGCAATGCCAGCCGCTGCAGAAAGAAAAAATCACCACGGACCACCGACGACAAGGACCAGGACAGGCTGAAGAGCCGATCGAATCCTTCCCAACCCGGGGATTCGGCTGTACCAATCATGAACATATTCTCGTCACCTGCCAAACTGCGTCTTTGCGGGCACGCAAGGGTCGGGCTGACCTTCTAGAAGGCCGCTAGAAGGGTTGGAGAGCTGATCATCAAGATCGACCTTTGGCGAATGCCGACGAGACGCGGGATGCAGGCGGCCGGCAGGGCCAGGACAGGAGCACGGTACGATGACGGAGTTCCCGACCTCTATTCTACACGGAGTGTGCTTCCAAAAGAGACAAAAGGGGTAAAAGGAGAAGAGAGGACAACAAGGTTGGTCAAACAGCCGAGGTACAGTAAGAAGGTGGAAGTTTGCTCATCTTGGCTTGTTTGGGGTGTGTTTGCACGGTTCACTCTGTGTTGCTCAGCCCTAGAGGCAGCAAGGCCCGGATGAAGGTTTGATTCGATATCAACACCGGAGGGTGTTGGTTGACTGTGGCCTATTGTTAGATATTCTTCTTGCCGCACACAGACAGAAGGATGAGAAAGGAGGCGCTGCCACTGGTTAGACGCCTGGCCGGTGTCTCTCTCTCGTCTTCATTTGCGATCTTTCCGATCTTTGCGTTCGGGCCAGCTCGAGGTGCTTCAAACAGCCACCGTGTTTTGATGGGTCGTATCACCGAGGCCAGAGTAGGGAGAGAGCCTTGCATAACACATGTGTCTCCGACCTTTCATTCGTTTACAATTCTACACGGGCAGGATTTCGCTCGGGAATTTGCATCTGTCAGGGCGGGAAAGGTCCAGTAGGACGGGATTTTGTTTCAGCCCACATGTCTCCCTCGATGTGAGGCTGTAATAATTCATTCCCAAGCACAGGTAGTCCTGTTCCAAAGTAAGGCCGAATAGTTCTCGAGTATTACTGCATTCTACATGGACATGGCCAGTGAAAGTGTAATTGGCTGCCAGAAGACGTGTGGCGTCGAGCGCATTACGATTCTAAAGAGGTCTCGAACGTCAAACCAATCTCCTGACTATTGAAGGCCCGACGCATTTGCTCTTTCCTACTCTGTCCCAAGAGTAAAGTATGGAAACATGTTTCCAGTTCATAGATAAAGGATAATACTATCTATTGATTTGTTACCAGTCCGTCGTTAGTGAAGTTTAGCTTTGCATTTTTCTTTTGTCACTATCACTGGTCTGTTTTCATGCATTTGTATCCACACTCATCTAGAACTTCCACACACGTCCGGCCCAGCCTTCGTCCAGTTAGTCGCAAGGCTACATTCTTACCCCCTACCTCTAGAAGGATCACAGCTAGTTTTCAGCATCAGCCTCTCTCTGGCCCCTGTTATTGTTATGGCCGTCCCACAATTCGTGGATTGTTAGGTCCGGCTCGACATTCGATACGTAAAAAACATCAGAGTCGATCGAGTCATTTCCTCATTCAATCAAACCCTTTTCCTCGGACCTCATGCCTTCCCTTCCCTTCCAGGATAGCATGACCTCCATTTACCGCATTTCATTCGTCTCTCTTTTCTTCCAGAAAATTACCGCGTCTGACCTACCTCTTCGTCATCAACTACTGGGGTAGTCATATCATAGTATCATTTCACGTCAATCCTTACGTCTCATTCATGTTTATTATAAGTTATTCCTAAAAAGGTTGCCCCTTTGTGAGCAGATAGTGGAAAATAAGCAAGTGGCTCTGGATTTTCTCATCCGTCTCTTTGAATTCCAATTCCAATTCGTTGAACTAAGCATGAGTAATCCGATATTGCGCTTTTTCGGCAAGTTTGACTATACGTCTAGATTATGGGACCCCCGGCTTCCAGGCTTTCTATTTCCTCTCGCCGAGCGATATTTCCTTCAAGATCATGCGGAGAGGAAGAAGAGATCTACATCCAGCGAGCTACCTTTTTGCACAAAGTCTAGAAAAATAACTTTACGGTACCTACTCACAATCCGGAAATATACAACCACTTATATGTCGATGGCCTGGTCAATAACAGCCATTCTTTCGTGTTTTAAGTAAAACACACCTCTCCCTATATTTCCTGTAGATCCGTTCAAGGAACGTCTTTCTTAATCACGACGGTATCCTCAAACACAGGTGGGATATCGGGTCAAATGAACTCCACATCCTTGCCTCTTCTCTCAGACGCATTGTAGAAGCATTCCTACTGGGATAATGGCATATGAATTTCAAGAATTATGTATATAACAGGAAGAGTTTTAAGCGTATATATGCATATATATATATAAAGCGAATTTGAGATATTTTTTCTAAACGTAGATGGAGATGGCTGGAAGGGAAAAGCAAACATTACGAAAAATATCTTATTGTACATTGTACTATGTATATTGTCTAACAAATATCCTCCTCCCTCTTCCCCTGGTAACATAATATGGAAGCGCGCTTACAAAATCCCAATGCGAGATAAGAGAGTGTGTGTGGGGACGATTCGAATGTTAGAGAGTGTGTGGTTCGTTATACATATATGGGTATAGAAACCAAAATGAGATTTGAAATCAATAAAAGAATGCTCCTAGCCCCACCCTTGCTCCTTTGACGCCAGGGTATAAAATGCAAAACCTCCCAATGACCCGGAGAATAAATCTCAATGATGGAAAAGAAAAGAGATGTCCGGCTTGCCAAGCCCAAGGTCATAAAAGTAAATAAAACGCCTGTGATGCAGTCATGTACCCAGTTTCTTTAGAAGCACGCTTCGATGACAAAAGAAAGAAAATAAAGGTCGAAAGATATTTTTTTTCATCCTCGTTGCCCGTTCCCTCGCACTCATAAATTCTTATTAATTACTGGACGCTCAAAAAGAGTTCGTCTCCTCTTCTCGTCGGCGTCAACTTCGGTACCCATCCCGGGGTGCTTGGGAGATCCGTCCGCTCAAAGAGCTGTGCATTTTCAACGACCACCTCTCTCCCTCCCCCGCCGTCTCTTCCGGCCATAGGTCGCCACCCGTTCTGCTTCGCATTCTCGATCTCGTCCTTTTTCAACACTCTCCACTTCTTCTTTTCTTCGCCGTCTTTCTCCTCCTTCGCTTTTAGCGAGAGCGCTTGCGCCTTCTGCTCTCCACGCCGTTTGGCGAGCAGGGAAGAAGAAGAGCTGTTCTGCGTCCCGATGGAGTGTTGGGAGAATTGAGACACCGTTGATGAGGAGCGGGTGAATGTTATGCTGGGGTGCGAGTTGAGGGGCTTTGGACCCTGTGGGCCGCGGGGTTGCGAGGCGGATATTGGAAGAGGTGGTGGGAGATTTGCGGTAGATACTGAAGAAGTAGGAGCCCATCCCCAACCGCCAGTTGCGTCTGTGACTTGGGTTTGGAGACGGAGAGGCACTGGAGGAGAAAAGTTGATGGTGATTTTTTCACGCGAAGATTGGCGAGCGTGAGAGCGTGGCGGAGGGGTAAGATGGGTTGGGAATTGATCTTGCTCCTGCTCTTGCTCTTGTTGATGCTGTGCTCGAGCTTGGGCCTGTCGGTCCCTCTCTCTTTGTGCATCGATCTCAGCTTGTCTCCATGGAGGCACCGCCGTCGCGCCTCCGCCCAAAGCTCTTGTAAAATCAGGTTGTGGTGGAGGTGGAACTAATCGAATGGTATCTGGGCTCAACCGTTTCGGAATCTTGGGGTAGGAAACCGGGCTTCGTCCACTGGCAGGAGATTCCACGACTGGCGATAAGGCTTCCGCGGTTTTAGGTTCTTGATCTTGAGGTGACGCCATAGGCTCGCCGGACTCAAAGGACGTTAGAGAGTTGCCGGATTGATTGTCGTATGGACCCCGTTGTTGGTATGATGATCGCCTGGCACGGTAGCTACCGCGGCGGGCTACATCACTGGGTGGGCGGGAAGGCTGGGAATAGATCGAAGAGGAGGTAGTTATTGGCCTGGTTTGTGATGGAACGCCGAGTTGTTGCTGTTGTGCTTGTTGTTGTAGGGGCCGTGAGAAAGCCTCTGGTATCCGAGGTTGAGAAAAGCTGCCAACTTTGGACCCAATGGTGAGAGGCATGACATAGGAGTCTGGAGAGGTGGTGAGGGTCCTCGGGGCTTGTCCTGGCCTCCACAGATTGCCATCCTCTGATGGATAGGAGGCTGGTGGTACTGCTAGGTTTGGATTTATCGGTCGAATGGTTTGCCAGTTCCCATTTGAGTAATTCCCATCTGGGTAGTTCACCTGATCAAGAGATCTACCCCATCCGTCATCAGCGGCAACTGCAGTATCCGCACTTTCCATATCCTCTTCGAATTGGGTTGCCGTGCTCTGCCTGCTAACAGCTGATTGGTTGGGAATTGGTTGGGAGAATGAAAGACCCCCTGATTGCTGACTTCTGGGCGGAGGCATCCTTAATGTCAAAGTAGGCTTCTCTGGAAGGAGTTTCGATTGTCGTTGTGGCTTTTCTATTGTAATCGGACGGTCTGGAGAGATAGCCAGACCAATTACATCAGGCCTAATACTCCTTCTTGAGAACATGTTGGGGCTGGAAGTATCAAGACGGGGCGGTACTCGAGGAGGGACCTTTGCTGCCAGTCCATTGACAGTTCCGCCAGGACCTTTGATTCCCCGCATCTCCGGAGGCACTTTGAAATCAGTTCTGTAATTAGAGTCTTTCAACATCTGATTCGTCGGATCCGTTTGGAATGGAAATAGGTCACTATCTCGAGCTCGCGCCCTCTTTCTCTTCAAGCATGCGAAGAATATTAAAGAGCCAACAGCAAATGCCGCTCCTCCAATTGACGCAACTGTAATTCCTACAACTTGTGTTTTTGATAAACTTGAACTTGAAGTAGGAGTTTTAGAAGCAGCGAGTGCTGAGTATGAGCTGGTAGCTGCGGTAAGTTGAGGCGGAGGCGACGTTGCTGTAATTAGAGAAGCTACGGAAGACGTTTTTGAAAGTGTGCCCGTTGTACTGAGATTTGACGTTGACGTGGGAGGTGGTGCCACAAAAACGATGCTTGGCATTGAGCTCTCAATAACCAATGTTGCAGTGATTGTGGCATGAGTATTTGGGAGTGCATTTTGCTCCCCATTACACATTCCAAACGCAGCAAGTATTACTGATTCTGTGAAAAGTCAGTACTTAACCATCGAAGGAGAATTACTTTGACATACGGGACGCATCATTCCCTGAACAGAAACCAATATTATCCTCTGAAATTATACATTGTAAAGCCCCCTCCCCAATCGTATATCCTGATGTGCTATTATGGGAACATAAACAGTCTAGAGTCGGTGTTGTCGTACATGTACTGGTCTGGAAATTCGAATCTAGAAACGATAGAAAGCATTCTTGAGCGCAACTGGGTACGAACTGCGTTAACTCAGACGTGAGAGTAAAGCCTGCTCTAGCGGGTATTGAGAATGCGAATATCAGGAAGATTAGGCCTGGCCAGCATAGTGCCATCCTCAGAAAAGCTGAGGAAGGGTACCGTTAGCATAACTTTCTTTAAATCTCATAGACTCCGAGTATCCCGCCAGGTATCTCTGTATTTGAAGCCGGCAATCGGGCTCAGCTCTTGCACAGCCTGTATGTATGCAAGAAGATCACCTGCTCGGCCTCGAATCCTCGGCCATGAAACATCTGCATGACGATTTGGAAGGCAACAATGGAGACTGACCTTGAAGAAACAAAAATTATAATGTTAGAGGCGACCAGCGTCCTAAACATACTTGCAAAAACAAAATGATTCCACTTTTTCTAACAACCCATTCTATCCCAATACCCAAGAAGAGAAATTATTTTCCAGACCCGCTGAGCGACCAAGAAAGAAAAAAATGCAAACCCCTCGATATCGTTATCTCAGTTGGACATATGAAAAAAGAGAATTAAAATCAACAACAAGAATTCAAGTTGGAACTTGAAAGGAAATGAGATATCACAAACCCCGCGCTTGCCAGAGTACTTACATTCCTTATCACAGAGCCAGAGGATTGTGCATCGGGTTACTTTCGGTGTCTCATTGGAGAATTCCCAATACCATCGCGCCCTCCATCTGCATCTGCCTACCGCCGGGACCAAGAAGAAGGGCTGCACGCAGGGCCTATTTCAAGGGCGCCAATAATCAGCGCTTACCGTACAGAAGTCATGGTAATGAGGTCATGACGTTAGAAAGGGGAAACTCGAGGTCGCGTTGCCATGTCACTACGCGCTGGAGAGATGTAGGCGGGGGTGTTTTGTGCTATTTTTAAAGACAGGGGGAAACGACTAGAAGCCCCTTGGTTGGCCGAGAAGGGCCGCGCTTGACCGCTGGCGGCTAAAATTGTAACCAATGTCACGTGAAGACTTCGATTTAGCAACTTTATCACACCGGCTTCCTGGATGAGGTAGACGCAGTAAGATATTGTTTTTTTTTTCCGAGGCGGGTGCAGGGAAATATGCTAGCAGAGGTCCTATATATACATTAGAACCTCAATAGCTGCTGCATTTTGTGGCTAGTGGTTGAAATAGAGGTCCCGCTTCTTGCTAAGTCTCTTCTCACTTGCGCTGTTTTGCGAAAAGCTTCAGCCAAAGCCAACGCTAGCGGACTATTCTTATTTTAGTGACTAGACGCGCAGGACTCATTATATCTTAGTGCGGCTATCAAAGGTGTATTTTTCGATAAAATTTTTATCAAATGCTACTTTGCTTTCATACCAGGTTAGCTATGCACGGATTTAGAAACTGCTTCCATTTTCAAGAGGCAGTTAGATCACGCGGTACATGAGAGGATCGTTTGAAAGCGGTAGAATATTAGATCCCTAAGCTCAATTTTTTCAAATTTAGTATCTCCTAGCTTCAGCTTTGACTGTGTGCTACTCTCTCTACTAGAACTCCATCTCTCCTTCTCCATCAAGCAAATATCCTCCCTAGGTATCTTGCCAAAGCTGAACACATGCTATCAAATGAGGCGTAAAGTTATTCCCTCTATCTACATGAGCCATAGGAAACGCCCGCTTTTATTGAGGCAAAGTCATAATATCAGGCGAGCTAGTGGAAAGGGAGTCGTAAATGTGTAAAGTCGAATCATGCCTTCAAATTTGTTCCGGCACGACTTGACTTAATCACACTTTTGACGATCTCCTCCGTCTTGTCCCAATCCTCTGAATCCAGTCTCACCAGATCAATGCCATAGTGTTGCGCAATTTGAGAAAGAGCTTGAAAACTGGCCCTGTCAAAGACAAAGCTTATGCTGACTCCGACACGACCAAATCTACCAGTACGACCGATTCTGTGAAGATAGGTTTCTGGATCGGGAGCGGAATCTTCTCTGCCCTTCATTGGAATATCATAATTGATGACCATAGAAACAGATGACACGTCAATACCACGCGCGAGGACGTTAGTGGTAATAAGAACCTTGAATTCACCTTTTCGGAAGCGTTCAAGAATATCATCACGCTCAGCTCCCTCGAAGGCGCCGTGAATCGCAACAACTTTATGCCCATCTTTTGACAAACGTTCTGCGATTTTTGACGCTGTATCTCGTTTCTAAAACTGATGAGTAAAGGCTTTTTTCACATGTCCAGTAAGCCTTACCTTTACAAAGATGATCGATGAGCCAATTGTCAATAAACCGTAAAGGCTTGCAAGAATCTCATACTTCTTTTCGTCACTTGGACAATCCATGTACATTTGTTTAATTCCTCCAACGGTTAGTTCATCTCTCTTCAGCTTGATTTCGTTGGCGTTAGGGCTGAACTGTTCGGCGTATTTAAAGACACTATCAGGAAAGGTGGCCGAAAAGAGGAGAATTTGGTTAATTTTAGGAATTAGCCTAGAAATTTTCAGTGACCTTTCGCTTGCAAAGTGGGAGATACCAACGTTTTAACACGAAGACACTGGTCACCAAGACCTTGCTGATCCAGCATATTGTCTGCCTCGTCCAAGCACAATACCTTCATATTTGATGTGTCAAATTGTCTCCGTTTGATGAGATCCATAACTGTACCTGGAGTACCAACCACCACCATTCCTTCGACCTTAGCATTTCTCTCGACAGCTCCTGGTACCGCAGCCTGAATAGTGAGACCATCGACGAATTGCCCAATACTTTTAACCACACCTTCGATCTGACGCGCCAACTCACGGCTGGGCGCGACAATAAGCGCTTGAGGTTGTTTGGGTCTTGTGTAGTCAAGTCGAGAGAGGATAGTGATGACGAAGGCAGCAGTCTTGCCGGTCCCTGACTGTGATTGCGCGATCATGTTGCTTGGAGGGTCTCGGAGTAAAAGTGGGAGCGCCTTCTCCTGAATCTTTGAAGGCTTCTTAAAATTCATTGAGTATAAACCCTTGAGAATCTGTGGAGAGCTGTATATTGTTAGAATAGAAATTGGCGAAAATTTGAAAAGAATACTTGCATTCCCAATTCCTCAAAAGAGCTTACTGAGTAAAGGGGACTGTGGACATCGCCCTGTATGTCACTCAGTTTCACCTCTACCTCGTATTGTGTATCATGTAGGCCAGAGCCACCTTCTGGTTCGCCCGCACCATCGGTTTGTGCCACATCGAGTGAGCTTTCACCAAGTTTCTTCGATTCACCTCCCAGTGGAGAGGCAACTTCATCGGCCCATGAGCTTCCAGTAGCTGGGGTAAAAGATGTCGAGGCAGCGTCGAGATTTGAAGCAGGCTTGGTAATGCGGTCAGCGAGGGAGGAGCCAGGTTTTTCCATCTTGAATGTTGTTGACAGGATTGTTTTGTGAGGTGGACGATTGATCAAGGGAGCTTGAGCTCCAATCTTTTTAGCGCGTCGCTAATGGCGGGGTTTAGTGTGACAGATATGGCTGAGGTAGACATCGAGGTCTAAACTTTGAAATATGAAAGTCTCGGCAAACTAGTAGGAGGAATAAGAAACAAATAGGAATAGAGAGATTTGTCTCTCATGAATTCTTAAAGTCTGAGCCCGTAAATGATAACTGCTTTTCTATTGGGTAGCCTCGTCCTGTCTCTTTAGCGTTGCTAGTAGAGGGAATGTAGAAAACCTATAGCCAAATCACCTAAGCCATCGACCTTCATATAGTGTATTCAATGATAATATCCTTTCTCAAATAAATAAAGGTGTTGTTATATTGCTCTACCTTGAAAAGCGTGCTCGAGGCTCGTCTAGACCTTTTCCCTGTATTGGGTTAGCGTTCGGACAAACCGGCCCCGGTTGGAGTCTTGTATGTGATTTCCATTCAGCCTTCATCTAAGTTAGAAGTAGTGGGGTTGGCTGCGCCTTCGGACGACACACGACAATAAAAGCGTCCCTCGACCGCTCGACTACTCGACTACACGACTATGCGGCTACTGTTGCATAATTTTGCCTGCATTCCATGACCGCAAATTTCCGCGGACATCACCGGTGATAATCATGGCAGATGTAGATCTCGCCGCAAACTTCGGCCTTGAGCTGAAGGTACGTGGCGCATTCCTCGCCCTCCCAGAAGGCTGTAAACTAAAATGAGGCTTTAAATAGGACGGATTCAAGAATGTCAATGCCTGGGTTGCAAATGGGATCAACTGGCTTGATGATATCCAGCAATTCTACAGGGAACGGAGCGCCATCGAGAAGGAATACAGCGCGAAACTAAATGCGTTAGCGAAGAAGTACTATGAAAAGAAAGCGAGGAAGTCGAGTAGTTTGAGTGTAGGAGATACACCTGCTTTGACTCCCGGATCATTGGAGAGGTAAAAGCTAGTTCTCAGCAAGAGAAGAAAACCTGCTAACGCGGCCCGCTTCAGTGCTTCCTTAACAACATGGACAACACAACTTACAACACTCGAGTCTCGAGCCGCGGAGCACGATAGGTACGGCACAGAGTTGATAACACAAGTTGCCGATCCTTTGAAAGTTCTAGGAACCCGATATGAGGAGCTTCGAAAGCGTCATGCCGAATATGCAGAGAAGTTAGAGAAAGAGAGGGATTCCACGTATAACGATTTACGGAAAATGAAAGGAAAATATGATGCTGCCTGTCAAGAACTTGAGAGTAAGAGAAAAAAGAGCGAATCCGCTTTCGATTACTCTAAAACGAAGGCCCAGAATGCATATCAGCAGCAGATCCTAGAGATGAATAACGTCAAGAACACCTATTTGATTGCAATCAATGTTACGAATAAACAGAAGGAGAAATACTACAATGAGTATATCCCGGATCTTTTGGACAGTCTTCAGGACGTTTCAGAGTCACGGACGATGAAACTTAATGGAATTTGGTCACTGGCTGCACAGATTGAGAGTGGTATGCTGAAGCGTAGCTCTGATTTTATCAGCCATCTCTCCCTGGAAATACCTCGAAATCAACCTGGGTTAGACTCCATGATGTTTGTAAGACACAACGCGGCGCAATGGCAGGAACCAGGGAACAAAGTTTTCGAGCCCAGTCCCGTATGGCATGATGACGATGTTATGGTGGTGGATGAAGCGGCAAAAGTGTTCCTGCGGAATGTTCTCGGGAAATCCAAAGCACAATTGGGAGATCTTAGAAGAGAAGTTGACACAAAACGACGGGAGGTAGAAGGCGCAAAAAGGGTGAAGCAACAAATCAGAGAAGGCAAAGACAAGAGAGACGAAGTTGAGGTGGTGAGGGCCCTTTTCGCATTGCAAGAAAATCTACACCAAGTTGATCACAAACGATTGACCGCAGAAGTCGAGACCTCGACTATTACAGCTGCAGTAGGAGATGTCACATTAGGTGCCAAAAGCCACAATTTCAAGTCTCAGACGTTCAAAATACCGACAAACTGTGATCTTTGCGGCGAGAGGATTTGGGGTCTTTCAGCAAAAGGATTCGATTGTAGGGATTGTGGTTATACATGTCACAGCAAGTGCGAGATGAAAGTTCCAGCCGAATGCCCTGGAGAACAGAGCAAAGAAGACAAGAAAAAATTGAAAACGGAGCGTCAAGAGGCAGCAAATTCCCTGAGAGGTCCGACCTCGACAGCGCCCTCAGACGGTATTGCCGAGCTTCCAACCATGAGCCGGTCGAATACCATGAACTCACTGAGTTCCGGGTACGCGGCCAGCGCGCACAGGTCGGTTTCTGGAAGCGGCCCGAGGTCGCCGGTTGACGAGACGCCGCCAGGGGGTCTTAAACCAACCAGTGCCGGCGGTGGAGGAAACACGGTGAGGAAGAATAGAATCGTTGCCCCCCCGCCTGGTGCTTATATCAGCGAGCTTCCCGGAAGCAGCGTCAGTAATCTAAATGGTGGTGCATCAAGCGAGCAGAAAGGCAAGATGCTTTATGGGTATGACGCTAACGGCGAAGGAGAGCTGACGGTAGCGGAGGGTAAAGAGGTGACAATTCTAGAACCAGATGGTAAGGAAGTCACACGACCCTTCCTACATTTATTTGTAAACAAATATGCAGCCGACTAACATACACATCAGATGGAGGATGGCTCAAAGTCCGTTCCACCTTCAAAGAAGGACTCGTACCGACAGCGTACGTGGAAATCCAGGCGGCGGCGCCGCGCCCATCGTCCATCTACTCTAACTCCGGCTCTTCGGTGGCCGGCAGCGTCACGACAACCAAAAAGCAAGGCCCAGCTGTGGCGCCCAAGCGCGGAGCCAAGAAGTTGAAGTATGTCGTGGCACTCTACGAATACACGGCGCAGAGCGATGCCGAGCATAGCATGAGCGAAGGGGAGAGATTTGTCCTGATTAAAGACGATCCGGGCGATGGATGGGCTGAGGTTGAGAAAGGAGGACTTACGAAGAGCGTCCCGGCGAATTATGTCCAAGTTGAATAGGGAAGTGATTGGGGGGATGGGGGG
>JAPZPC010000259.1:0-38848 GCA_037952705.1 Haplographium delicatum
CCCCAACCCCGCCCAGAACACCTTTTGAACACGAGGAGGTTGGCTATGGTGTTACCTGCAGACTTGTAGAATATCGGTGGTAGTGAACAGCTTGGGGCTTTCTACGCGTTTGGGGTCTCGTGTCGAGGACGCGTTCGGTGCACGGGAGAGGGGCAGAACTGCTCGACCCCGAGGTTGGTTTTCAACCCATCTGAAGACCACCACGACCCTTTTACAACCATGGACCCCCCAGCTCGCCCGCATACCAAACGACGACTTGCTTCATTACCTCCCGGAAACGCGGCCATGAGCCAAAGCTTCTCCCCGGCGGAGTCCCCGAGTCCTGTCGTCTCGAATTCGAAATATATACCCAGTGGAGATGAGACGAGTCCTGTACAGTCAAGAAACCAAACAGTGTCGATGAAATGGCTAGAAGATGATATGGCAATGCCTCGACGTACTTCCCGGCTCCAGGTAGAGCTTGCTGAGTGCGTCGAAACCAAGACAGTCACGACCACCACCACGACCAAACGATCATATCCTCCACTTCGTATACACCATCCACCACTTGAACAGCTAGACATCAAGGAATATCCACTGGCTCTGAAACCGATTCCTACGGAATTCACAAAAATCTCGTATGAGATCGACTCACAACCTAGAGATCATCGTGACAATGAGGATAACTATGAGGAAGCGGCGGTTCGTCACACCCCGGGAACTCCTATTGACTTGTAAATTTATTCATACTAACTCACTATTGTAGGGTCTTCGACCACAGTCCCGTTCAAATGCCTACTCGCAGATCAAGGTTGAAAATAAGCGCGACGGATTTCATAATCTAAAACCGTTCAAGGCATCAACTATTGAAAAGACAGAATCCCAACGTGCAGAGCGCCTCACACAAAAGTTGGGCATGATCAATCAAAGAAGATCTGCACGGGTTCCAGAAACTAAGCTAGGAGGATCACTCAAGTCTGCAAAAGAGCGACTCCGTAAAACGTCAGATAATATTAGCCGCCCTCCTACAAATGAGGGAGCTACTACCTCACGTACAGGGCGGACTCGTCACCATGGACTCGGTATGATGACCATGTCAGATAGCACTGATTTTCCCGCGACACCTGAGATGTCCGAAGCCGACTTGTCTACCACTCGTCGTGGCCGACCAATACCCTCGGCATTCTTCGAAGCCACCTTCACACCTAACTCTAATTCAGGATTGAGTCAGAACGACTCCTTTGAAGATATCACAAACCTTTCAGATGCGCCAAATGAAGATACATATGCTAGTGCGGTTGCTACACCTCCTATCGCAGAGTCCGATCTCGAGCCTTTCGACGAGTCAGCGTCGAGTTTCGAATCATCTATACAACGTCCAAATCTGAACACTGCGGTAGCTCGAAACGCAAGTCTGCCAAGCCCTGGCCTCTCTCCGACTTATGCCTCAGCGGAGCTTCATCGTGGGTTTCTTGGTACAGGTGAGGAGGATGATCTTACTACGCAATCTGTTGATAGCCAAGAGACGATTGACAATGAATACATCGATGGATTGCCAATACCCCATGAACTACGTCGACTTCAAACCGAGGCTGGAGAATCATCCTTGCCTAGTTGGGGCGCCTCCGTCATGGATACCCAGTCAATGCTTGAGACGTTTGACTCGATGCCGAATGATATGAAGACCATGATGATGTGCCATTTTCTCCGACGATGCACCAGAAAAACACTTCATGTAATAGCAGATGTTGTTAACCCTGCTTTGAAATGTGACTTTCTTGACCAATTACCCCTAGAACTGAGCCTTCATATTCTTAGCTTTTTAGACCACAGAGACTTATGTCGGGCCGCTCAAGTTTCAAAGCAATGGAGAAACATTGTTGATTTAAATGAAACCGGTTGGAAAGAGCTCTTTGATCGAGATGGTTTTGTTCTTCCTGTCGGGGAACTTGAGAAAGCGATCCAACAAGGATGGGGATGGCAAGACCCGTCTGGACCTGATGGCTTCGAACAAGATCTAAGTGTTCAGCGTGGGCTCTCATCCTCGGATGGCGACAATTCTATGGCTTATAGTAACGAAGTCGAAATTCGACCTATTCGCAAAGGCCGCGGATCCTCAAAGAGGAAACGAGCCCCAGGGGCACTGGGCTCCGATCGGTTTAAACGGAGGGCTGTCAGCCACGAATTTGCGGATAAAGCACAAGGCATAATGGCGAGGTATCCTCACATGGCGAAATTCCACAAATCTGAAGGTCCAAACAGCGCTGCAAACGCAGCAGCTTTGGCAGTTCCTGATCCGGAGTTGGGATTATCAAGCTTGCGCAAACTACATCTATACAAATCCCTTTATCGCCGCCATTACCTGTTACAGAATAGCTGGATGAATAATAAAGTGGCACCACATCATTTTGCTTTCCAGGCACACCCAGCACATGTCATAACCTGTCTTCAATTCGATGATGACAAGATTTTGACCGGTTCTGATGATACACTTATACATGTCTATGATACCAAGACAGGAGTTCTTCGTAAAAAACTTGAAGGACATGAAGGTGGAGTTTGGGCCTTACAGTATGAGGGCAACGTGTTGGTATCAGGGTCTACCGACCGCTCGGTCCGTGTCTGGGATATAGAGAAAGGGCTCTGTACCCAAGTCTTTCATGGACATACATCTACGGTCCGATGCCTCCAGATTCTTATGCCTAGTATTACCGGAAGAACCGAGAAGGGCAAACCAATTATGGTTCCAGAGAAGCCGCTGATTATCACGGGTTCAAGGGATTCCCAGCTAAGAGTATGGAGACTTCCTGAGCAAGGATCCAAACGTTATATACAAACCGGGCCGCCGGCTAATGATGCTGATTGCCCGTACTTCGTTCGAGTTCTAGCTGGCCATCTCCATTCAGTACGTGCTATTGCAGCCCATCAAGACACTTTAGTCAGTGGCAGTTACGACAGTACTGTGAGAGTTTGGAGGATTTCGACAGGAGAAACAATTCATCGTTTGTCTGGACATGCAATGAAAGTGTACAGCGTGGTCCTGGACCACAAGCGTAATAGATGCATCAGTGGATCTATGGATAATTTCGTTAAGATTTGGTCTCTTGATACAGGCGCTTGCTTGTTCACCCTAGAAGGCCATTCTTCACTAGTAGGCCTACTTGACCTTCGCGACGAACGTCTTGTGTCAGCAGCTGCGGATTCGACATTGAGAATCTGGGATCCTGAAAATGGTCAATGTAAAAGCACTCTGAGTGCACACACTGGTGCTATTACATGCTTCCAACATGATGGACAAAAGGTCATCTCGGGATCGGATAGAACTTTGAAGTTATGGAACATTAAGACAGGCGAATGCATCAAAGACCTTTTGACGGATTTGAGTGGAGTTTGGCAGGTCAAGTTTGATGAGCGGAGATGTGTTGCTGCCGTCCAACGTAATAACCTTACTTATGTCGAGGTAAGTTTAGTAACAAATTCTTTGGCTTAAATTACTAACTGTTTACTAAGGTTCTCGACTTTGGCGCATCGCGAGACGGTATTCCAGCCTCTCAACGCGGGACTCGAAATCTTCTTCAATTTGATGAAGACCGATCAATTACCGAAGAAGAAGACTCATAAATGGCACACAATTAATTATAATTAGAGGTCAGACGGGTCCAGAGAATTCTATTTTGTAGTTGAGACTTGATTGGCGTTCTGGTCACAGTACCACGGCCGGAGCAATACTTTTATGCATAGCGAGGAATATTTGATTGACAGGGAATTATGTCTGTGTACACATTATGGTGTTGGGAGGATACTATGATCGCCGGGCTGGAATTGCCACAGCGCTGCATGATTAGGTAGCTCGTCACTACTCGCCTCTTTAACAAGACTAGCATTAAAATAGTTGCTATATGCATCGAAATCACAGCTTTAAGTACGCTCCCTTTTCATGTACCTAAATACATAAGTGCCCCACGTCCCACTCTTATCCACGCTCATTTCATTCCTTAACCCACCACAAAACTCATCCAGCTCCAAAGCCAACCTACCCACCTCGATAAATCCATGTTTCTCAAAAATCTTCCATCCTCTATCTGAAGAATGTACCCAGCAAAAAACCCTCATTTCATCCGCGATCTCCGTTCCCCATTGGAGCATCGCGGAGCCCACTCCTTTCCCTTGGTAGTCCGGAAGGACCGAGATAGCACAGAGAATTAAGCAAAGCGTCTTATCTGTTGGCATCAGGATCTTTTGATATTGCTGCATCGAGGCATTGGTTATAGATTCAAGGGCTGAGATTTTGGGGTTGGGAAAAGGCAGGATGTGCTCTTTTCCTTCTCTCATCTCGGCATCTGGCATTTCTTGTCCCGGTTTCCCCTCTTGTTCTTTTTCCTTGAATACAACTCCTTTATCTCTCCCATCTTCTATTTCTCTAGGACTTTGTCCCTCGAATTCAAATCCCCTTGCGGCCCACGCGCTCCACCCCACAATCTCCCCGCCCACTACAGCCGTTACCACCCTGAACTTGCTTTCTGGTAATTGGAGCCAGGAGCGTAGGGGCTCCGTCATGGAGAAAGTTTCATTGGGTGGTTTGGAAGCATTTTTGAGACAGGTGTGCGTGTCGGTGCTGAAGGCGAGTTGGGCAATGTGGTTGAGCCTGGAGATGTGAGTCGGGTTTGCAAGACCTAGGGAGATGATGAGGGGCTTTGACTGGAATGACATTTTTTAAGATTTTGGATGTACTTGGGAGTTGGATATGACTAGAGGATATATAATTATAAGGGGCTTGTGGATTTAGGATCACTACGTAGAGCCCGGATGCTGTCATGGGAAAGGAGACGCTACTTAATGATAAAACATGTTACCAAACGCTTAGACATTCTCCAGTTTCTCTATTACAAGGGTTGGAAATAAGGTTAAAAGGTCTATAAGGCACCGGCATTGTAGAAATAGACACACTGAGATTGACTCAGCCGGTCCACAAAATATGGCTACCTGACCACGAGTTAGTATTCCGAGTTGCCTTGATATTCATCCTCTCAGTCCAATTGCCAGAATTTGGCCGTTTTGTTTCACATTCGTGAGAGCCCAAAGTGATGTCTAGAGTCTCAGTATAAGTATATCCTAGAAGTGGCCACGCTGGACCAACAGCTCATCGTCACCACCTAGTTGAGTAGGGTAGTGGAAATAATAAGATGTGAGTAGTGAGAGTATGAGGTTGAAAGTTGAAAGTCGGTCACGTGACTTATATTGACCAAAGAGGAAAGGTCTAAGCGGGAAGGAATTCACGAACTTCCAGAGCATTCTTTCCAAATATCTTATGCCTTGAGCGTCACAACCTCCCCAAACAGTTATCCCACCCACAATAATTGGGAGGTTGGCACTGTTTGGACCACACGCACTCATAAACTCTCAAACTCGAAGACCTCCATCGGCAACGAGTTCTGGGTCTCATTTCTCTCCGCCTTTTCAATAATTCGGATTTGGGACTGGATAGAAAAGTATGTTATTAATCCCCGCGACAGGCACCCAATTTCCTCCCTTTCATGATGATACACAGCTGGCACCAGTTATACGCCGACTTTGTACTCGGGCAATGATTATCAAAGTGCTGACCTTCGGGTCACTTCTGAATTTTTAAAATCCTCTCAATTTTCTCCAGCAGTTTCTCTGGTGACTTTACAGCTGACAGGATGATCTTGTAGTCCGGACACCGCCAGATTATACTCCACAAATCGATCAGACTTGAGCTTTGCCCACCATGGTTCTACACAATCCAAACAATTGGCATTGGGTCAATAAAGACGCATCGGTCTGGACTAAGCAGTTTTTGGAGGATAATATTAAAGGCGTAAAGGCCGAGGAGAATGGGGTCACGGCTCAGCTTGACAAGTTGATTAGCATGGATGGAGATGTCGATGTTAATCAACGTAAGGGCAAAGTTATCACTATATTCGATGTCAAGCTCGTCATTGAGTATTCTGGTGAGTTTCGCTCCTCGTCCTATAGCCAGCCAATGCTAACTGATCAGGAAAAACCAAGGATGATGAAGATGTCAGCGGCACAATCACAATTCCGGAGGTAGCTCATGATACGGAAGAAAACGAGTACGTTGTATGTCTCATCGTCCCCACGGGCGTCTTGTTTGCCTGGACTAACCCGGTGATAGTTTGACATAGATATTTACTCAGATGCAAGTTCCAAAGCTCCGGTTAAGGATCTTGTTCGCTCCAAAATTGTTCCCCAACTCCGAAAGGAGTTTGCGAAGCTTGGCCCTGCCCTGATTGCTGAGCACGGCAAGGATATCCAGCACGCACCCGGCTCCAACCCGTCGAGTGGCTTTTCAACTCCCAAGTTGCATACACCTAGCCCAGCGCCTGGTGCCCAGCCCTCTACTTCTACTAAAGCCAGCCATAGTAGCTCTTCCGTCAACACCACTACAGTGACTGACACCGAGGAATTCCGTGCGCCGGCTTCCGAGCTCTACACGACCTTCACAGACCCGCAGCGCATTTCGGCCTTCACACGGGCCGCGCCAAAACTCTTTGAAGGTGCGAAGAAGGGAGGAAAGTTTGAGCTCTTTGGAGGAAACGTTTCAGGAGAATACCTTGAACTAGTTGAACCTACCAAGATTGTTCAAAGCTGGAGACTCGATCAGTGGCCCAAGGGACACTTCTCTCGCCTCGAGATCAACTTTGACCAAAACGATGTTGACAACGTCACAGTGATGAGAGTCAGCTGGAGCGGAGTTCCCATCGGGCAGGAAGAGGTTACGAGAAGAAATTGGGGCGAGTACTACGTCCGAAGCATTAAGCAGACATTTGGCTTCGGCACCATTCTGTGAATGTAATCAAATAAGATAAACATAAACGCAGTATCACGAGAAAAAGGATAAGAGACGAAAGAACGACTTGAATCCGTGATGAAAACCAAATGGAGCCTAACAGAATTAAATAAATAAATAAAAATTCAAATTGAGCAAATTCTCGCCAGCACATCTATTACTCGTTTCAAGTCCATATTTTTTCACAAAGACAAACTGGATGAAGAGACTACACATTTATACATCTATTCAAAGGACTAGCCTAAATCATATATCAAAGACACCGTCTCCCATGCACTCCCAGACCCCGTCTTAAAATAAATCAAAACATGTCGACTTCATTCCGGCCCATCTAATCGTAATGCACGTTTTGCGCTCTTGGTATAATACTATTTCATGTCCACATCAAAACCAGAAAAAAAAGTATAAAACAACCTCCCATCACAAAAAAAATCAAAAATCAAAACAATCACACGACCCAATCCAACCTAATGAATGCATAAAATGCATTTGTTATATGCGTAATCATTAATCATCCAAAAATAAGAAGACCTTAGCGCGCGCGAGAGCGATATCGTTCCTTTCTACGATCTCCTGAGAACCTCGGCTATATCAACCGAGTGCCTCATTTTTGGCACCGTCTTGGTCCTAGGACTCATCTCGATCTCCTCGGTGTCAGCGGCCGAAGCGCGGGTCTGGGCAGCGTCGACGGAGAATTTCCGCCTAGTGAGGTGACCTGTCGGGGTGGTGATGGTAGTGCTGTTGCTGCGTGTAAACGGCAAGGGGTCGGTCAGCTCCACGGGGCTCCTCACCACCTCCGCGTCTGTAATATGGTGGTGGTGTTGGTGGCGGTGGCCACCGCTACCCTCCATGTATCTCGGTCGGTCGAGGAGTTCTTGAATCTCGCCCTCCCGTCGGACCTCCATGCTCGTCTTCTCCTTGCCCATCTCGACCTGACCGCCGCCTCCTTCGGCTTCAGCAAGGATGGTTTCCTCGAACCGGAGCTGGATTAGCTTGTCTTTTTGGAGTTGTTGGAAAATGTCTGTGTCAGTAGGCCAGAAGGCTTTGCGGACACTGCTAACCCCCAACTCAAGAAGGACGAGAGATGCAATAGTTAGGATGAGAACAACCCACCACAACGGACTACGGCCAAAGTAGCTAGTAAAGTCGCTTTTGATAGGGTAGAGCGGGTAGCTCTTTCCTGGATTGTATATAAGGGACAGGAAAACTGTCCACAGGAACCACCCAACCACTGACAGAGTCCAGCCGAAGGCTGGGATCCAAGTTTTGTTGTGCATTTCGAGGAGACTATTTTGATATTAGCAGGAGTCAAAATGGGGAGAAGGAGATGAAACATACAGCAGCTTCGTGTTGATGAAAATTACGGCTGCAGAAAAGCACAACGTCCCCATTGAAAGTAGATTGACGATATCATCATCGGTATACATGACCATGCCAAAGAGGCCAAACATGCAAAAATAGATTATCATAGACTCGGAAGAAGCCATGAACATCCATGCTATGTACTTTTTGATATTGAAGCCTAGGTTGCGTTGGCCCTGCACATAAAGTTCCGGGACTGCAAGGAGCGTTGATGCGTTTAGATCTTGCTCGAAGATCCCAAGAAATATTACAGGGAGGGAAGTAAAAAGAGTATTGAAGACCGTGAGAGACGTTGATTCAAACAGAGAGGTTCCAGTATAACCAGTCCACCGTTGATATATGGCTTGGATAAGATAGAACATAAGCTCTTTCCAGAAAGTAGCAAGGATGTATTTGCCTGTTCGGACGTAGTTCCAACGTCCATGGACCAGTAAGAGTCTTTGCAGGAACCTGAACTGTGCGATCGAATAGTCGGATATTCTAGCGGCTTGTAAACCTTCCTTACCGCTAACACCGATGCCAACATGGGCCTCCTGGATCATCGCTATGTCATTCGCACCATCGCCAATAGCTAGGGTAATAGACTTATTGACTTTGGTTCGAATCTTCCTAACTAATGAAGCTTTCTGGCTTGGGCTTGCTCGGCAGCAAATGACTGAATCGGCTAGAACCACTAAGTCAAAAAAGAGAGCAGCAAGAGTATCGCTACTGTCAATCTCGCTCAAGGTCTGACCGTCGACAACAATAACAGAGTGAGCAATAGCTCCTTTAGTAATGTCCAGTAAGGTAGTGGCCATCCGTTGTTCGACTTCACCCGTGGTATGGTCCAGGATCACGACCTGTGAATAGTTCTTTGCAATTCGGGCAGAATGAGCAATGTTGATCGCTGTTTCCCTTTTATCGCCTGTAAGCATCCATACCTTGATATTTGCCCTTCGCAATTTGTCAACAGTTTCTGGTACACCTTTCTGGAGCTTGTCTTCGATAGCCGTAGCACCAGCGAGATCAAAATTCTGCTCAATCATTTCTCCGGCATTCTCAATTAGCTTTTGGCGGTCTACAAGGCTAGTAGTCGCGTCGATGTATATTTTCTTCCAGCCTGCATTATTGTTAGTACGGAATTATTTCATGCTTCTGTCCGTTTGAGAATTGATTTAATATATTACTCACCATTGTATTCTTGATCGTCTAAGAATCTGTATCCAAACAGCAGTGTTCGAAGACCCTCCGAAGCAAAGTCGTCAATGTGTTGGAAACAACGCTCAAAAACGGCTGCATCATCCAATACTAGAGCCTCGTCGACAAAATCCTCAGGTTCATCAAAATAAGTCGAAGACCTTCTCTCTGAAGATGCAAAGGATAGCCGACCCATCGATGCTCTCGGAGTCTGATAAGCGCTCATATCTTCAGGGGCAGCTTCCACATCACGCTCGCGCGATCTAAGCCAGGAATCAAGCTCATCTCGGATTGGCTGAAGCTTGGTACTGGCTATGCTGGGCCTTCCGTGACCGATACTCTTCCTGTTCATGCTGGTCCTCGACAAGCTCGTGCTTGTTCTATTGAAGCTTGCTCTTGGACTATGCTCGCTCATCCTACGTAAAGCATGTTCAACCTCCATGCTCTTTCTCTTACTGGATCGCCTCTCGACTTCGGTTTTTTTCTCTATGGCCAAAGGAGCCAATTTCAACCGAGGCATAATAGCCGAATCAGCACCTTTGCAGAAGATGCAAATTTTGCCGTTTGGAAATCTGACAATTATCGACATACGCTTTCTCTTACTGGAGAACTCGATCACATCAAGTACATCATAAGTCTCTGTTATTTGCTCAGAGTTATCTTGACCTCCTGGATAAGTAAGAGTGATGGATCTCGACGGACGGTCAATGACGAGCCAGCCAAGGTCCTGAGCTGCTCTTACGAGAGCCAACTCGTCCGGAGATGCGGCCTGAAATTCAATTTCTCCACTCTCTTGTATCTCTGGCAGGCATGTATGACAAAGAGCAAGAGATAGGAGGAAGAATTTCGCCTTCTTCGTGAAGACACTATGGGGCTTATGCTGTATGAATTTCAGTAGATCTTCGGTTCGAAACTCAGGTTGAGTTTTCGCGGGTCGTGCTGATGACCTCCATATGGAAGCTGACCTGCGTACCGAATCGAATGGAGCATTTGTAGGAGTAGAGCCATCGGACTGGATCTGACTATTCTGAGGTGACCTGAGTTTTCTCTTTTTTGAAGGGTGTCGAACAACGGCTTTGTCCTTTCTTTGCGGTGTCTCCGTTGATCCTCGGCTTTCTTCAAGTTGTGCAGCTTCCTTTTGCAGATCAAAGTCATGAAGCCAGGCATAACCAGCAACACTGAGCTTGCGAAACCTCATCACATTGTCGGTTAATGTGCCTGTTTTGTCCGAGAAGATATAATCAACCTGACCAAGGTTCTCCAAAATAGTCGTGGTATTGCAGATCATTGGTGTATCAGAAACCGGGTCATACATCTCTACATCGCTCATCAAAATCAACTGCCCAACCTTAATGATTTCGAGACTGACGTAAAGGGAGAGAGGTATCAGCGTGTTGTAGAGAATAATAAAACCGATAATAATCTGGTCGAACGGTACATGGCTGTTTTGAAGATACCACGAGTTTTCTTCCACATTTTCTGACCAAATTTGATAGGCAATGGTGCAGAAAAGTGCAAGGATGACGACAAAAATGACTAGCATAATCACTATCTTGTTGGTTATGATCTGCATCGCAGGAGCTTTGATTCGGGGGCTCTTGTTTGCATTCATACGAATTTTACATTCCTCTCCTGTGTTAATGACCATTCCTATCGCAGTAGTCGTATTTCGAAGTGTGCTCCCTCGAAGAATGACTTCATTAGTCGTGAGAGGTAGAGTCTCATCATCCACTGTGACTCGGCCGTCAAAGTTGTAGAGATCAAGATTTGGGTCTTCTACCACAATCTTAGCGTGACATGTTGCAATCTTGGCTTCGGAATCACATAGTTTGGCCAAGGAGGGCGGGGCTTGTTTGCTCTTCAAATTGGTCTCGCCATCCAGAGCCATGGTTTCAATGTACGCAATGCCATTGGGGTTGTTGGCATAGAGCAAAACCACATCGGCTGGCACAGCATCGTCACGTTTTAACTTGATAATATCCCCAACCTTCACATCTCTCCATGCCAAATTGGTCCAGTGCTCTCCCCCTTCTGAAGAAGTCTCAAGGTTCTCATTAGGACTTGCGGGCATGTCTTGACGTCCAGAGTCTCCGGAGCGGGTTTGTTTGCTTCTCCCAATCAATGAAAGTCCTTTGAGCGACTTGATGGGGCCGGACGGCCCTTTCTCCCTCCCTCCTTCTTGGGTCCGCATATAGGGATGAAGAACGCGTGTTATCCGATTGTTCTCCACCTGATCAAGTTTATAACGACGCACATCATCGTAGCCTTCTTTTCCCATACTTATAGTTACAAAAACCAAAAGCGGGACAATTGTTGTATAGTTTCCCGTCGTGCTCAGCCCGGGTATCATCTGGAGAATTGATATAATGAGGAAATAAGCGTTTGCTAACTTTGAAAACTGGAAGAAAAGCTGTCTAGGGACAAAATTCCAAAGCGTGTATCGGCTGGATCGAATGGTGTTTCCTATGTACTCTCTTCCCGTTCTTTCATCGATCAGGGGAATTTCCCGTGAAGCATCCAGGTCGATATGTCTCCCATCTTTGGAGGGTGGAATCTGGGATTGCCCAAAAAGCCTTGATTCAGCCGTCTCCTTCCACGTCTTGATCTTTTGCAGAAACGAAATCTTCTTGGTTCTTGTCCTCACCCATACATCATAATTTGGCAAGTTCAGTGCCCCAAACGTTTTCTTATCCTTTCCATTTCGAGACTGTGAATCCGAATGCCTCCCACTTGGCTCAGTTGATGATGCTACCAAATCGTCTGTGGAAACTGGAGGTACCAGACCTGAGCCAATCGGCTGTGAATTATCCTCTTCAACCCTCCGAGAATGGCCGTCGAGTTCTTGAGACAGGCCTCCTCCCTCCACAGACTCGGTGGGGCTGCTCCCTGATTGAATATTTATACTCCTCGCGAAAAGCGATCTTCTGAGTGAGTACCCTCTGTCTCTCGCCCGCGGCGACGTAGGTGACAAAGTGGCCTTCCGGGCCAGGATCCCCGCAGAGGGTCTAGGTGCCTCGCTCGACTTCCTGGGTACTAACCTCGTTTCAATCGTCAGATCTGGCACTTCTGTTCTTTGAACTGGAGCCGCAGAGGCTGTAGCCCTGTCGAGATCCTGCGAAAACCGCACTCTCGGTGCCTCTCTGTCCTGCGACACACGCTCGTCCATGCCGGTCGTTGGGCGCAAAGGGTCTGTCGACCCTTTTCTCCCACCCCCAGGTGAGCCCGCATTTCCTTCTATATTATCTGCCATACTGCAGTCGTCGTCGTCGTCTTCATTCGAGGGATCCCTTGGCACCTCGTGTTGGAGGAGTCGACGATCGAGGCCGGGCGATACGGCTTGATGTCTCACACCTTAGTTTATCGATTGTGAACCACGAACGAGCGTCTAGCAGAGTTCGACATTTATAACGACAGTGCTCAAAGTGACGTTCAAGAACGCATATTCCCTAATTGGAGAAGTTGTACCGATGCTTAGTTCTGTAAATGTTGGCCAAAAGAACTGTTCTCGCTAAATGCAGATCATTCGTCACAAGAGCAGGCGCAGCAGCCAGGGTCTCTATATCAAGCGGGTTGCCGGTCGGGCGGGCCCAGAGCAGTCTGTCTACGTTACAGGGGAAGAAAAAGCAAAAGGAAAAGAAGCCGAGCGGCATACTAACATCAAGAAGCCAAGATGTAATTCTCAAATACATAGAAAAGTGTAGAAATTCTGAAATTATTACTCCGCTCTGCAAAGTATTTCTTTGGGCTATACCTTGCAACAGATGGTAATCGAAAAGTGCCACGGATGCCCGGAGGCAGAGTATACGGAGACAAGTGTCATCTTTGATGCAACCATACACTGCTTATATCATCTCATCACCCAAACAGATCAAAAGTTTAGAATAAGTTTCCATTATTAAGCCTCCTCCCATGATATCATCAGGTACACACGACTCGACAAATTCAGACAAACCCCTCCCCTTTCCGTGGAACATTTGACAAGTATGTCTTGGTCCACGTTTTCGCAGCATTTATACCCTTCCCTCTCCTCTTACTGGCATATCCCCTCTGGAGATAGTGAGAACGACATGAAATATGTCTCAAAATAGACAGCACTCAAAGACGCGCCAGAAAATCAAATGAGAAACGATCGCTGTGCCAGACACGCATGATCGAATAGAAGAATCGTCATGCAAGTTCGTGGCATAAGACAAACAGAAAAAAAAAGGAATGGCCAAAAGGTCTTCGTGCAATTAAGCACAAAAGATACTATCAAAACCAAATTCGGACAAGTATCAGAGCACAAAATAAATCCAACGGCCGTCATATATATACCACTCGTCCTTTCAAAACACCAATTCCAGAAACGCCGCCCATATATCCCTTCAGCCACGCAAATTACGCCTATAAAGGCGACTATCACCGCAACCTTCCCAATTTTCTCCACTTCCTTCCCTATACCATTCAATCGCTAGTATGATTAAACCGAAATAAAATATCCTTGCGCGAGCTATCATAGAACATTCTACTGAGGGATATTCTCTGGAGACAGACTTGCTGGATTTTCATCGAATGAGACAAGTTGGTTCATATCAATATCCGCCGCAGATTGTTCAACAAAGGCCGGAGAGTGGGGGTGCATGGGAAGATTGAGCGTATGTTTTGAGTACATCTCATTCAGCCCAGAACCGTCTTCGGAGATATTGGCATGAGGATCATGCGACATGGTATAAACATCTGCTGATGCACTTCGATGCATCATTGAAAGAGGAGGGGACTGGTCCACGATTGCCGGGTCACCATGGCCAATGAATGAGAGGGGAGAGACCGAAGGCTGAATCATTCCTCCAGAATGGTCGACCATTGGGTTAGGAGAAAGATATGGCACAGTGAAAGGAGTGTTGTTGTAAGAAGATGCAGGAAGCGCTGCTGAGTCTGGGGGCTGTGAGAAGAATCCTGGGCTAGCAAACTCCGATGGAGAGGTTGTCGTAGCTGCTGACATAGGATACTGTCTGAAATCCATGCCATAACCCGAGGAAGTATCGATTCGAAGGTTTGGCCCTAGGGGGCCCAAGGTATTCGGTTGCTGTGGAACGGGAGCAAAAATGCCCGGATTGTTTGCTGGCTGACTCTCACTAGGATGTTGAATAAGGAAAGATGGCATAGGGTTGTTAAACATGGAGAAGTCGACAGCCATAGGAACGGATCGACTCCTCTGTCTCTTGTGGCCAGGGCCACGAGGGCCTGGATGAATATTTAAACCCCATCCTTCTTGGAACATGCCCACATGTGCCTGTGCGTTGTAGTTTGGTTGAGATGCTGGGCGATTAGTAGGGGATACAGGAGCGGAGACCGATAGTTGCTGTGGCTCGTATGGATTATGTCTACCCATGAACGAGTCGAGAGAAACCAACTTGGCCAATTGACCACTCATAACCTTAGGATGACCACCAAGATGGTGAACCATGATTTGAGACGCCTGTTGATCTTCTGTGAAATCTCCACACTCAAAAAATCCTCCGGATCCAGATGAGTCCATAAAAAATCGAGGCGGCCGATTTAGCTCCACTACCAAGCCACCTGGCTTGCCCGAGTCGGGATCTCCATTTTCCAGGAAGATATTCTTAATGTATGCGAAAGGATATTCGATCTTGTAGCCTGCCTGATCGTTGTTGATATAATATGTCATACAACCTTTCTCTGGTGAGTAGAAGATGATTAAATCCATCGCATTTTGGCCAACGCGTCTCCAAGTCCCAATGCTTAGGGACCGACATGAAAGGTGGTGAATAACTGTATTGGATTGTGAGCATTCCGAAAAATTGAAAGGCAAAAGAGTGAATACACATACCGACTTTCCCCTGTGGCCCTTGGTCTCCTCCTATCATGCACCCGCTGTTGTATGGCATCAGTCCTGAGCGGCCAAGAAAGTTTCCACCCAATCCCTTTCCGGACTCCATCGCTTGAATTGCAAGATATTGACGCATTGACTCGGGGATGTTATCGATATCCTCGCCTGTTTCGATGGTCTTTTTGGCCAAAAGCTTTATTTTTGCTCGCCTGTTGTTTTGTTAGTCCATGTCCGACCGCTTCAAGTCGGATGAAACCTCACCTGTTCTGAAACCAGATCTGCACTGATCGCTCTGTCATGTTGATGTCTTCCGCTATGCGTTCCCTAACGGTGGCGGTTGGTGTGGCGTTCTTATTGAATTCCATCTCCAGCGTGACCAATTGATCCTGAGTTGCACGTTGTCGCTTCTGGTTCTTTTGCTGTTGAGTCAGGGTGCTTTTCCGTGGTGGTCTTCGGGAGGCCGAGGTGCTGCTGGCCGAATTGGATGCCGTGGGACTTGGTGTGGAAGACATCTTGATGGCCGCGTCTTCTTGCGACATGTCCGACATATTTTCCTCCTTCAAAATAACACGGTGCCCGGGGTCGAGGTCGAGTTTCTCTCTCTCAAGTGGGTAGCACGAATCTAGCGTGTAAATTGGGGTTTCAATCGGCCTATGTTATATAGTTTCTATGATGTTGTAAAATGAGTGAATGACGAGTGGAAGGATCGTGGTAGTCGAAGACGACAAAAAATCGGTAATGGGTCGGCAAGCCCGTGGGTGAATCAAATGTTGGAGATAAGTGTGATATAAATGCTTGCTTCACTGTAACTGGCAGGAAAAAGAATGATATTGGTTGGAAGAATGGTGGTGGTTGAAGTTGAAGATTCGCACAAGTTGGAGTTTTTGAGTCGAATGAGAGAGACGGTGACCGAGTCGAAGTCGAAGTCGAAAGTCTCTGTGGAAGTCGAGAAAGCAAAAGATATCAGCCCAAGGAGTGTAATGGAGTCCCGAAAGGAATGACGGGATCCGGACTGGCTATGAGAAAAAAGAGAGACTAGAGAAGAAACACAGGCGACGATGAAGCAGGTCGAGGGAGGGATAGTGGAAGGAGGAGGAGGAGGAGGAAGAGAAAAAGGATGGGGGAGGGAAGAAATGGAGGTGCACGGAGGCCAGTAGCGCGGCAGCGGTTGGCGGTCGCCAGCGCGAGTCGCAGGTTTGCAAGTCGCAAGTGGCCGGCAGCAGGTGTACAGTAGCGAGTAGCAAGTAGCGGTAGGAGGAGGTGTGAGGGTTAGGGCGAGGAGGGTAAGAATGGGGATGGCACCGTTCAGGTACCGTCCAGCAGCGTCCAGTACGAGGCAAGCATGCCGTACGGGGGGGTGGAAGGGGGTAGCAAGACCGCCAGGACAGGACGCCGTAGCGGACGCTGCAGAACTGCAGAGCTGTAAAACCTGCAAAAAGGGCACAACACCAGTGGGTGGGTGTCCTGCGCGTGGGAGGGCGGCTCGATGGGGCCTAGTTGCCCCTGGCTCGGGGCTGCTCTATCCTGCCCGATTGCACATCCACATCCACATCCACATCTCTCTCTCTCTCCCTCTCTCTCCTCTCCATCCACTTCCACATCCCTCGCCCACCGCTTGACTTGCGGTTCCAGCAAAGCAACCTGCTCCACTGCTCTTCTGCAGACCGCAAAACCCCCCCTTCCCACGCCGCCAACTCCTGCGCCAGTCCACTCCACTCCAGTCCTACCTATCCTATCCTATCCTATCATATCCTGTCCTGTCCAACCCGATCTAGTCCAGCCAGCCCAACCATGCAACTGTACGGAGTTCTGTTCGAAGCTCTCCGTACTCGACCATTACTACAATCGTCCTTCCGTCTTGACGACAAGAGCATCCCCAACAACGCTGTGGCCTGTGCACCCGAGGGATGATCCCACTACCGACTGTACTGTGCTCTTCTATGTCATGCTGTACCACACGGCTACCAGGTCCGCGACGACTAGAGCAGTCCCGACATGCTGCCAAAGAGTGGCACTGTACTGTACGTACGGTTCCGTAGAGTCCAACATATCACCACTCCCGCAGTGATACCTCTCTTCCCTCCCGACACTGAAATGCCACTTACCACTCACGACTAACTGTAAACAACTGAGCTGCTGATCTTCTGACCTTCAAGTGCCAAAACTACCCTCCCCATCTGACTGCCACCCCTACTCCCCCTCCTGCGTCTGGACCCGCCGGTTCTTCACCGCGTTCTTCCAACCGCAGAGCTCTAGCAGGAAGACGGAAAAGGGGAACGGTCCCATGAATGATGAATCATGCTTGCTCGCCTTCCCCTTCCCCTCCCACCGAGCCTAACAGAAGACATGCACAGCCAGGCACAGGCACAGAAAGGCACATGCCCCTAGGCGCTCCTCGCCCAATGGCTTCAGGATCCTGGCTCAGTTCTCGATTCCTCAGACATACCGCCCCCGCCCTCCCCCTCCCCCTGAGACGAAGAGAGACGACAGACCCCCGGCCTGCCGAGCCAAAACTGCGCTGGCGGCTGGACTGGACTCGGATGTGGCTTCCTTTGCCCATCGCAATCCAGGCGGATGAATTGTTGCCTCTATTATTATTCTCTGCTCCATGCCAGGCCGTCGTGACACAGATTTGTGCTGCACGTTACTCTCGATTTTTCTATAACCCGATGTAGGAGAACGCAATCAGCCGGGCCAGTAGTCATGCAGAGGTGTCATCTTTTCCACAGCTCTTGCAACCATTTTCTCGAACTCTTGGTGTTCCTTCGGCTGCAGCTGGGACAGGCTGAGATTGTGTCATTATAGTGGGAATGGTACCTGTACGTACCGTGAGGACTGTACCGTACTGTACCTGCGGATGCCAAGTGGTCGTGCAAGTTTCACACACTGTAGCCCGATATCTTCTACGTAGAACCAATTGAAACTTGATAGGGTCGATCCTCGAGTCGCCACCCCCCCTTCACGCGTGGATTGCCGGCCAATGGCGAGCGGCAGAAGTGCTTGTGTCGATGTCTGAAAATAGGATCATCCAGTATCGCATCAGCCATTGCTCGCAGCGGTCTGGAGTAGCTCAACAGATGTCGATATGGCTGCAATGTTCATTGCTATTTGAGTCTATTCAATTCATCGAATTGACCACCCGGTCCGGCATCGTCCGCACATTTACACCTTGTACCTGCGTCAGCTTTTGACGCTTGTCAGCCGTGGCCTCGCCATCTGCCCTTTTGTTTGGCCGAGTCGATGCAAGATGTCTAAAGGGGTGTAGCGGCAGATCTCTAGTCAGGAACCAGAGTCAGACGAACCACACCGCGAGCCCAAGGCCAGGCCAACCGCAGAACGCATAAAGGGGTAACATGGTTAGCAACCCTTTTGAACTCTTGAGTTCTTACCTGCCTTTCTGACCTCCGAGAGCGTCCGGACGGCGTCAGCCCTGGAGAGCCAAGAGACATGATTTGATTATGCTTTCGACCAACAGAATGCCGAACCATACGATGTACAGTGTACAAGCGCCCCTTGACCCAGAGCATTTTCCTCGGGGCGAATAATGACGACAAGCCAAGAGACAAGCAGAGAGCTTGTGTAGGATTCGGAGGAGAAGGTCGTGCTGTGGTACCGCTATACTTACCGTACGGTACCTCGTAAGCCGAGTCTGGTCTCGCCGTTTTAAAACGTTGTGGAATCCCCCTTCCGTCGCCAATCGAACGAGCGAGAAACCGGCCTGCCCTATGGGAGAAAAAATGACGAGAAAAGCAGCCGCATGGCTCTGCTGGGGTCTCCTGTCGCGCACAGATATAATTTGCCAAACTTTAGGCGCGAGATCCTCGTGCATGGCGGCGACACCTTTTACGGTTACGCCCTTGAAGACGAGGGAGACTCCAGCGGCGTCGGCAAGAGTGTGGCTGGCGCGTGTGGGTAAATGGATGATAATCCTGTGCAGTAAGTTTCCTGCAGATCTCACGATCTGTCAGGGTTAAAGCATCAGACGAAAAACCTTTCGCATCAACCACACCTCCACGCCATTCTCGCAAAGGCTTTTATTTTTTATTTTTTATTTTTTATTTTTTTATGCATATGCATATGCATGCATCTTTGGCATTGTCTTTTTATACTGTACTGTACTGTACATTGATCTACGGATTATGTTTATTGGACCCTTTGCACATGGAGAGGCTAAGCTGCGACGATCCGATCTTGAAGTTTAAATACCGTGTACACATCAACCTCGTCCCATGCCATCCCTACTTTACAGAGTACATACAGTAAACTTCGTATTTCGTACATGCAGTTAGCTATACGCACTATCCACCCTGTTCTGGGTTTTATCCATCTTCCCAACGCCCTGTGCTTTACCCCACTAATGTGCAAGTCGTTCGACAATACAGTTACAGTAGCCCAAGAATTCAAAAATAACACAGCTTGTCGTCTCTCTTTCCTCCACTACGCTTCCAGATTTACTGTACATACAACCCAAAACGCTTCTTACCGCACCTTTGTCCGCTCTTTCGAGCTTAACGACCGCCATGCACCATCCCAACTCAACACACGCACTCATCATCACCGCGTTTGATCACCTACACGTCGCATGAATAACCCTGCACCGCCATTAACACCATACTCGCCATCAGTACCACTCTCCATTTTGGTCACCGGCATAAACCTACACGTCTTTTCCAGCAACTCAAAAACCTCAACAGCTAAAAATACGACCAAGGAGACAGGTCAAGTGCCACCAAGGCATGAGGCTCCCCCATCGAGTCCAATTGCCGCCCTCGGAGATCAGAGGGATGGGACTAACATTCTCCACACTCTTCATCGATTCCTCCAAGGTATGCGGTAGTACCGCTCGCATCAAATGCATCAAGAGCCTCCTTCCTCCCCCGTAATGCCTTTCCCCGCCCTCTTCCTCGCCCATTACGATCATGCTGTCTCATATATATTTCTTCCCCCTTTCTTTTTCACTTTCTCCAATAATGCTTAAGGCCTATAAAAAAAATTGCGTCTGTTTCGTTCCTATTTTTGTCGAAACACTGGCCGCATTGTGAAAATTGTGCTAGGAGTTTTGTGAAATCTGCTCCGAGGACTTTCGAAACTAAGCGGGGCCTTAAAACAATGGACGGTTTAACACACGACGCATCAATGTGATATCTTTCGGGTGATCATGACGAAAAATAAAAAGGGGTAAAAAGGGGTGTGTTTTTCCAATTACGTCGGCGGTTGAGAAGGTATCCAGGATGGGTAACTTTTCTGATACGACTTTTCTTGATATGGGATTTTCAGCAAAAAGTGTCTGTCGATAACATAACTTAACCCTCCCTTGCCTTACCTTACCCTATGGAGCAGCAAGATATATATCTACTAGAACAAATATGACCTTCCCATAAAAGAAGGAACCCCTCACAAGAGCCATTATGACGCGGAAAAGGCAGGTGCCAGCCCGTTTCACTAACTAATTTCCGCGTACTCCTTCCCCTTTTACTGAACAAAACTATATTATACACATCGTCACTATAGAATCAGAAACCCAAAAGAAGTAAGACCAGTTTCCACGCATTTTTTCTACATTCCCCGTTTTTGCATATCTTACTTTTCTTGTTATTTCCGAGATCTCCCCTCCCCCTATTCTACTCCGGAACTCCTATAGCATAATATCCAGACGAACTTGAGTACACATGAAGAAGACGATAACAGAAAAAATACTCAAAGAGGGGCGATCTCATATAAATTGTTCATCTCCAAAATGGGCTGTTTGGAGGCTGCATCATCTTTAAGAGAATAGATTAGCAATAGCAAATAAAAACTTGGAGAAATATATTAATAAAATCAAAAAATCTTTCAAAGTTGTATCTTTCACATGCTACTCTAGCTAATACTTTTTCCAAGACCATTATGAATCTAACCCTCCTGATTCTCGAACCCTACGAAAAAGAAAACAAAAAAAAGGGACGCCGTATTTTCACCTTTCAGGGAGGCTATGGTCAGCACAGATGGATCATTCATTTCTCTCTAGACCTTGCGGGACAGCTAGAAAATAAAAGCTAACAGTCCAATATGTTTCAAGAGGTGGGAAGATGTGTCTCGGAGAGTTTGACGGTAAAATATATCCAGCCTGGATACTTGAGAGAATCCTTCGAATTCGTTTATGAATTGCGAGATGCTCAACTTCAATGTAATGCTTTCCTGCAAAGAATATGGCAACAAAGGCACCAAAGACGAATTCCCTTTTATAAGCCCCAAAGGAATAATGAGTTGGAATCGGTTATTTAGTTAAATATTTGGTATATATCTATATCTATACCACCAAATTTGATACTCGTACAGTAGAGGCACAGCTACGGAGACTTCAAATCCGAAAACCACTGCGAGGGATTTTCCTAAAATTTTATCCCTCCTTGGCCAAGATTCCCGCACGTAGCTATGTATGAGATGGTTCATGCTCAAATATTTCTTCAGATGCGGCCCGGATTCCTACTAGCGCCGTGCAGGTGCATTCAATGGAGATACTGAATCGCGTTCCGTTCCCCAAGACTTTGTTGAAAAAGCGCTTCCATAACTGAAGGAATAATTTTATATAGTATGTGCATAGCGGCAGCTATGCCATTGCTTGCCAATTTATCCGGATTCACCAAGAAACTGGCCAGTGGTACGACTCATATATTCGGCATAGTCAATTTCGGCTGCAGCAATCGAAGGTGGTGCCTTAATCGCGACTCCTAAACTCCGCGAACTTCCCGATTGTACTTTTTTTTATTTATCTGCAACTTTCGATGGGCTTCGCGCATGATGTTGTCTCGAAATAGATACGGCAGTGTAATCGAGCTTTGGTGAGTCAAGCAGAATCATGGAGACGCAATGCATGTCGCAGGGGCCACAATAGCCAGCACATAATCGAAAGATTAGACGGACTGAGATCAGACGAACTGATGCATCTCTTGAAGCAGCCAATCATAGCCAACCCGTGAAGCCTTAACGATCCAGAAGCTATGAGGTAGACGAGGTCAACTAGACACAGAGCCGGAAGATTTGGTTCAAAGTGTCTACTCTTCAAACGGACTTGGAGCTTCATAGCCACGTTTGAGTAGAAAATATGCATACTTTTGTTCCATTCGGGCAAACTTAAATAATATATCAGTCAGAAAATATCATAAAAGGGGCAACAAATAGTACATACAAAGCTGGTTTCTTCTGGAGGCACCACACCATCCTTAATCCAGAGAGCATAGCTACCCATAAGGTTTGCCATCAAAATATCAGTCGTCAGCCTATCACCCACCACCGCGACTTGATCCGGCCTGGTGACACCAGTTTCTGGGTACTTGCGGAAATACTCCATGATCTCAGGACCACAACCAGGCTTTTTGGTACTATGGGGGAGCACGGTGACACCGGTAGACTTTTCGACCTCGAAGGCAAGCTTGCCTTCGGGATCGATGGAGGAAGCGCCAGCTGTATTGGAGACTATAAGGAGTCGCCGACCAGGGTATGCCTCCCGTAGACGCTTAAACTTGTCCTACTCCAAAGTCAGACTGTGTGAAAATTTTCTGTGTCATGCTAGAAAACATTGTCGGGATTTCGGAATTCGTAGGCCACACTTTACCACGAGACGAGAAATAAGAAAAACTGCTGAAGGATCTGAAGAAAATAATAGGCTACCTCATATGGCTGGTACACTGAATTTGAATGAGGATAGGCAAAACAATTGTCCTTATCCAGAACTATGGCCTTAATATCAACATTTTTGTACTTCCCAAAAGCCTGGTTCAGAGGTACAGGTAGATCTTTGAACGTCGACACAGTTGCATGTGGCAAACACAAACTTGGCCGTGTGAGCAGGCGGAAAGTATTTAATGTAGCTGACACATTGAATGCGTTCATATCCATGGAGTTACGTGGTCGTGTGAACTCAATACAGGTGATTTTGAGCCTTTGAAAGATGAAGTACTCGTAAACTTGAGAAGCGATATTTGACCCTATGGCGCTAGCGAGAAGCTTCAAAAACACTAGTGCCATTATTTGAGATGCTCGTTCAGGCACTACAAACACTCGCGACTCAAATTCTGTCACATTTCAACGCGATCTATACACTTCGTGAAATAGATACGAGGAGAGGAAATTATCTTCAGACAGGATGACAAGCACCATCGGCATACCGATCAAGCTATTGAACGAGGCGCAGGTTGGTTCATATCTTTACACCCCGCCTTTTCCCAAGAAGCCACTCCATGTGTCACCTTATCAAGTGTAGTCTATGACCTCTGCTAATTTTTCAATCTTTCTAGGGCCATGTTATTACACTCGAGATCACATCCGGTCAGGTGTACCGCGGCAAGCTCCTGGAAGGTATTTCTATTCCACATTTCTCGAAAGCCCGATCGAAACCTTCTCTTTCAACAGGCACTGATTAATTTGGATATAGCTGAGGATAATATGAACGTTCAACTGAAGGATATCACTGTCACTGCGCGGGATGGGCGTGTGAGCCATCTGGATCAAGTTTACATTCGGGGCTCGCATGTGCGATTCTTCATTGTACCAGATATGCTTAGGTCAGTCACTTTTGGTTTCCTATGGCCTTAAGAGGGATTTTTTTTTCAGGGAAAATGAGCTAATAAGTTTAAACTATAGAAATGCGCCAATGTTCAGAAGTCGAGGCGTGAAAGGTAGAGGTGTCGGTCTGGCAAGAGGAAGGGCTACTGTCAGCAGAGCGAGAGCAAGCGGAAGAGGTGCACCAAGAGGTTGAGGAATGAAAGTTGACGAAGGGATACATACGATTGTTTAGGCCCATTTTATGGCGTTAGAGGAAAAGCCAAATATGTTTACCTAGATATAGGTGGGTTACTGAGGCCGGCCAAAATAGCCAAAATAAAGAAATGCCCCCCAATGCGTCTGTTATTTTCTAGATGTGAGATGTGATTTCTACCTGCTAGTAGGCCTAGTGATTCTACTCTTCATATGAGATATCAACAGCAGTATGGCCTACATAAAGTCAAGTCGACAATTGCAAGGGAATACTGATGATGATCACGTGCCTGGAGCTATTTTGTCATCTGTTAAGGCAACAGAAATATCTAGGTCTCTTCAACTAAATCAGCCAACATGGAAATTTCACGCCCTCGCCGTATTCTTGCCGTTGGCCAACCAGAATCCGGTCTGCTCGATCTTCTGAAAGGTACTTATCGTTCATTATAGCCATTGCCCATGTCTTATTCTGACCTTTGACCTCTCCATCACACAGGATTGACTGGGTCAACACCATCCTTAACTTCAGAATCAATAGCAGGGATAACCCACGATTGGGCCATCAAAACAAGCTATTATACAGCGACCATACCAATCTGGCTTGATGAAATCTCCGATTCGGCAACATGGTCAGCTGAGTTTCTAGCTCCTGAGGCTCGGGAAGTTCTTATGGCGCTTGGTGCCTTTGTTGTATGTTTTCGGAAACCTATTGATGGAGATGGGTTGAAAAAGGTTGAATCTTTATTGGAGAGTGTTGGAGAGGTGGTTAGGGAAGGGTGTGGACTCACATGGGATGGTGTCTGTCTAGCCGTAGCGATGCCGCAATCTACGACTCCTCACGTGGAGAAGAGCTTTGATGAATGGGATGAGATGTGTCAGCAATTTGGCTTCGAATTTGTTGACTTTGAGAGCAAAGGAAGGAATGAGTATGCTGGTAAGTTAAGATCCTGGAGGCGAAAGGCAAATTCCTAAGCTGAATATGTCAGAACCTGTGGGAATGGAAAGGCTAAAAGAGGCACTCGAAGCCAATGAATGGGAAACAGCTGATGATCTTGATGATGCTCCTAACTTTGAAGATTTCGATGGAGAAAGTGATGGCGAGGGAGATCTTGATTTTGGTATTCCCCGGTCAGAACTGACAGAAGAAATGGCTGGTATGAAGCGGGCGATCTATAGCCAGAACATGCCCAGAGATGATGAGAATGAAGAAGATACGCCCGAAGATGACGAAGTAGAGAGGCTTCAAGCTATGATGCTAAAGATGCAAGCTGTCAGAGGTAATGATCCAACTATCCATCTGTACTTCGCTAATAAGCATAGATATGGGAGCAGATATGCCCGAAGCAGAAAGAAAGAAATTCGCAGCTAAAGCTGTTAGTGAGATTATGAAGCAATTATAGTAAATCTGTTAGCACTTTATAATGAGAAATATACTTCATAATAACTGTTAAATGTCAAGATTCCTATAAGTCCACATCCTTCAAAGCAGTGTCTGTTTTACTGGATTTTGTCCGGACAAATTTGGATTAGCTCTTGATATTAGGAGGTGAGCTCCACATCAATGTAGAAGGATGTGGACTTTAATCATGTTTGCTATCAGCTACTATATTCATTTTCGGATCATTTTCAACATATGATATCATCTCCGTCTCACAAGAGCACGATATCTGTACCGCAACGTCGCAGAATTTGAAAATATCGTCTATAGCCAGAATGACCAAGACTTTTACTGATCTATGTACTATGTACTATGCTGAGCTTATTACCTAATATATACAGAGCTCTAGCTTTTAGTGTTGCTCCCTTTATCTTCCATAAGATGTCGCTTATTCTGCCTTTTTCACCTGCTTCCCTCTCATTACCTTCCTTCTTTGGGCAATCATGTGTGTAAAGAGTATGTAGGATCCTGGAAATAATTAGCAAAAGCTGTTGCATGGGGTCAACGGATTTACCTGGAATATATATGAAAAGGATTAATTGAAGGGCCCAAGCAAATTCTTGTCTTATCTTCCTTGCTGGCTCAATGGCCTGGTAAATCAACCAGCATTCGCTGCTGATCCCCAATGGATAAAGAACGTAAAATGTGTTGTATCTCAACCACGTAATGAATCCTGGAAAATATCCACTCAAGGTAACCACAAAATATGAGTACCGAATAACCTCTGTGACGCTCCAAGCAATCAGCATACTCGAATATGCAGCGCTCTTAGCCAGACGTGGAAATGTGTTGACGACAGGCCAAACGAGGAGTAAACGACTAGAAACTTGCATAACAGTGGTGCTAATCGGCGATCTTACAACTCCTGTAAGAAAGAAGGTCAGTACTGTTACTGATAGAACTAGTGTACCAGAAGAGCTTACCAGCTGCTGCATGCACCACCTCTAGTATCGCCATTGTTTGCGTCCATTTTGTGAAATTCCCAACCCCCTTATACACATTTCCAAAACCAACAAGCGGTACCAGTATTAAAACACGTCCGAGAACAACAAGCCATAGGAGAGTAGATACGAAATTGTAGAGGATGAGATATTGGATCTTAGGTGAGCTTGACCGCAGCGGTTTGGGACCGGGGTTCTGTGTAGAGCGTGAAGCTTCTTTGGAACTCATGTTGGTAGTGCCTGTGGATTGGGCCCCCGGAGTTGTGTTAGAGTTAGATTTTGTCGAAGATTGAGGTTGAGGCGATGCTGAAATATATGGCCAAGTTGACGCGAACTGTTTTTAACCGAGGCGAAGCCAGTGTGGTGCCTCAGGTGAAGCGACTCCAAGGTCACTCCAACGAAGATGACTCCCCAGTACTCATGACTGAAATTTTAACGTTTGAAAGACGGAGAATAAAGGACCCACTGGGCCGTACAGACTGTTACTATGAAGCTACAGAGCTAGGATAACTCTCTTTCTCACGACTTTATTCAATCACGCCACCGAGGAGAAGGGTTTTGACGATATTCAATGTCTTAAGAAATCAAGCTGTTCCAAGAGCTCGCTCAATAGGCCACTTTAGACAGTTAGTATTGTAAACATGCCTGATTTTAGTGTACTCTACTCTATTAATCTCTTCCCTGAGTATCCATTCTGGAACTTGATTTTAATTCTACCGCCTCAAAGCCGACTGTTTCAAGATGTTGTTATTGCAACAGTCCTACACAATCACCAATAAAAATATTCTCTGATTCAAGTTCTATAAGATAGCAAGCAAGGCTTGAGATGGCACTATTACTATCGGAAAGTATCAAATCCTTCCTTCTCGCTAGGGAAATTTGAGAAGTTAGCGATATCTATAACCCACTTCTTGTCTTTATCGTTTGCATACCGGAAAGTCGTTGAATTTTGAGAACTTGAAATTTACACTTTGATTGATTGTTTTAGTTAGCAAGTCTACAGCATTGTGGTTCCAAATCATTCCTTCATATTCTGCTTCAGCTCCTAAACCAAGGGAAGCCATCGGCTCTACGTAGGCATGTTGATCAATGGATGCCAAGAGTATCCCAAATACTCTCAGTAGCAAGGACATTTGATCAAAACTCTTATCAAGTTCTACCTTATTATTTTCTGCAAACTGCACGGTCTCCCGATTTTCTCGAATATCGCCATCAACAGTTTGTGTTTGAGAAGTCTATAGAATCATCCGGTTTATTCGGACGGATAATCATAGTAACTGCGAATATGCTTGCATTGGAGGGCAAGCTACTCTCCATCGATTTCATCTGCTCTTTACTTATTTTTCTCACTTATTTACATAGCTCTTCAGCAAGCTCCAACTTTTCTTTCTCGTCTTATTCCAGAGTAACTTGGGCTTTCACAAGTCAGTCAGCACGCACAAGAAACTTGATTTGGCCTTGGAGCCCTTCAGCAAACTGAGAAGCCATCCATACGTCTATTAATTTTTCACATTTACTATTGAGCGCTGCCGTGTCCCAAGGATCACCATTTTAGATCAGAATTACGTGCATATATCCGTTCTCATCGCACCAGTCAGCCAACGTCAATTCATCTCTAATTAGGCATCTATCAAGCTCCAGAAATGGCACAACTACTATCTTTGCTCTTGGATTGAAGGTGATACGGAAAGGTGCTACAATGGCTATGGTCTTAGATGTGTATCTAATGGCAGCCCAGCGGAGGCTTGGCCAGATGTGGAGTTCAATTCCAAATGTAGCTGTCTCGGGAGACAGTTATACCTTCCGTCAGATAATTGAGTGTATCTCTGAGAGATTATAAACTCCAGCTATAGCTATAGAATCAAGACGACTGCAGTTATTAATAAGGTCGATAGTGGATCTGGTATCTAAAATGGAGAGAGAGAGGAACAAGACGGCCGAGAACATCTCTTGTCGTTAAGTGCCACCGTTGGTTCCCATGAACAGATTACTCTATTTTGAATGATTTTGAGCAATACATTTTCTTTTATAATATGTATATTTATTCTCCGCAACCAAAGCAACCTTTGTACGAATATAGTATCCCTTGTCTAACTAACCCCCTATGTCATGTTTCTCGCTTAATTCATCTGTCCTGCCAAGATTCTAGTTGACTAGGCACTCATGCTTCGCCATCATACCTCTGTTAAATATTTCTGAAGCTTCCTTCTTCTTAAACATTATAGCATTGAGACAGAGTTGTCTCAATTGCTTACAGCAACATACTTTGTTCTATTTCTTCTTTTCGTGTCTGGGCTTGAGTGTTTTGGGCTCAATGACATCATATCACTTGTACCTTTCGTTATTTTTTGACTTGAAATACTGGCAAACTTGTCAGCTCCCTGTTTGACTATAATATCTATGCCCTACGAGAATCAGATTGTACTTCTTCGCCGTAGGCTTAGATCTATTATCAACCTTCAGTATTCTTGCGGCTGCATTTGTCGAAAGCTCCTAAGTCTGTCCTGAAGGCTGACGAGGGAAGACGCTGGATCATCCTCCTTTTTCGCACAGTTCTGCCAGTGCAGCTTCTCCATATTTCTTTCGCTAGGACTAAACGGACATCATGGAATACCTCAGCACCTCTAGAGTTAAAAAATTTTTGGGGTCGATGTCCAGTCTGACCGACATTCCTGGATATTCCGACTTTTTCTCTCACGGAATGGTGTTCGTGGCGGTGTAGCAAACCCTAGCAGACCCAGCCTCAACCCACAGCCACCAATGGCAAGTTTGCCTGGAATCTGGCTGACCGCTTTCCGACCCTTATCACGGCTTGATTTTGGGCCTTTCATGCATACTGTACACCTATTCCCGATGTTCTTGCAAGGTTCTGTTATTTTGGTGGGGAGGACCGACTACCTTCTTTGGACCTCCCCTAGGCTTGATTACGAGGCATTTAACGAATGTATCGATGGAATCATATGGCGCAGTACAGCCTTCAAAGCTCTAAATCCCGCGATAGCTCGCAGCAATATATAACGTATATAAGTGTATTGAAGTTCACATCCCAAAATCATAAGTGTCTTTCCTTGCCTCTCTACAGTCCTCAGTTTCCAACCGCCCATCAGCCAATCTACATTCTTCTTTTCGGCGAGAACTAAGGCAAACACCAACACGGCTGTAAGCCTTCTGTTTTTGTAACCTCCCACTTTCCATATGACCCATCGACCTTCTACCCCACGGCCGTCTAGACCCAGCTCTCCTTCACGTCACAGCAATCAATCTTCACCAAGCTCGCATCAAAATCATCATAATTCAAATTTGAAAGCCTCCGATATGGTCCAGTCGCATATCATTCTACATATCGTTGAGATACTCGGTGTTTTCGTCTGCGCGCATCACCTATGGCCCAAGGGCGTCACATACGGCGAGGCTGAAGAGTGGGAGATCGAGCATCGGAAGAGGCACGCACATGGCTCCAGCTCAAAGTCGAAGAGCAGGAAGCATGGCAGTTCAAGCAGTGAAGGAGTGAAACGGTCAAGATCTACGAGGGACGATAGGAAGTACGAGTATGAGTACGAGGAGAGACCGAGATACTCGAGGAACTCGAGCTCAAGATACAGAGATGACTATTAAATTATTTTGGAGATGGCGTTGGAGATTTAGGGTTTACAAGGCGGGATAAAGGTTTAACACACATTGGTGGGCTTTTCTTCTGGAGTTTATGTAGGTGGCGTTTTGAATATCGATTTCTTGATACCCTTTCGTGTTGGAATATTATTAGGTACTGGTGCATATAATTCATCCTTTACCATTCCAAGTCAAGTGCTCATGATATTATCCGTGCCTTGTTTCCAGATACACCTTAACTCAGTGCTCTTTTCTGTCTTCATCCACTCTGTATTTTCTCACTTCGATCCCCCTACTCTAAGCAAAAATCCTTGCCTATGGCTCCACTATGCCCACCAATACAATTTCCACAATAAACCAACACCTTCGCCGAGTACGGATCAGTCTGGTTGAAAGGACACCTGTAAACCCAATTGTCCTGACAATTCCCGCTCAGCGGTGCCACCTCGCTTGCTCTCCAACCACAGATATGCCCTCCTCCCAGTCCCTCGGCAGTGGTGACGCATGTGCAGTTTCCAGCCCTATGTTGACGTTCGATGACAGAGGAAAGAGGGTATGACGATACCACCAAGCCGATACATTGAACTATGAAGTGGGTGATGATGATTAAGGTTACGAAGGAGATGTACATTTTGGACGCTGAAGCTAGTTCTATGAGCCTTATATTGGTTATGAAGAATGATGAGCTAGGTTATGAACAGACCTTTTGAGACTGATTGCTGCTGTATTGTACACTTTTGTTCAACTGACGAGAGACAATGAAAGTGAATGATTAGGTCTTGATGAAGCAACTCCAGGTTTAGAATATCTTCATTGTTATAAGTAGAAAAGTATTACCACTTCCTTCCTAAACTTAAGAATGACCAGTTCGGTCTTTCCTTTTTTAGAAAGACTACAAATCTACAGGACAATATAGCAATTCTAACGTATCCCTCTCCGATATCTAAACATAGCTATAGGTCGATGTAAATCTTTAGAAACTATTCAAGTATTTTCAAACTCTTGGAAATTTTGATTAAAAAACCGATAGAGCCAACCTAACACCCAGAGAACTTTTTTAACGGCTATTTAAAAAGATGTGTTTGAATCATTAATCCGTGAGACAGAAAACTAAACGGCCTGTTCTTTTCCTCGTAAAATATCCTTAAATCATCCAGCCCCTTATAAACGAAACTAATTTTGGAAAAATACAACTTTCGGCTCATCCCAGCACAGAACAGAACAACCCAAGGGCGCCTAAATGCGAAGAAGCTTAATTGTTTGTAATATTTTTCTAAACCCGTTTTTGAATGTCGGAAATACTGACATATCCGGAGGGTGGGTTAAGAACTTTGAATAATTTGTACAAGAACACGATAAAGAATATATTTCACAGACCGAATGAACGACTTCTGGCATCAAGCACGATTTAATATTCATTTCCCTTTTGTATCAGGATTATAATGTCTAATAAATTTTCATTTATGACAGAACAGACATCATGCTGTCCAGAACCGTATACGCCAGACTACCTGCCCAGCACCCTCCCATCCATGCTAATGATCGTTTCCATACCTCTAAGTATGACCTCGCTCTTCTCTCCAAACTCTAGAGACAAATTGGTATAGACATTATCGTGTACACAGCTTAAACATAACGCTCATCCACCCCGGGAATCCTTGTTGTCACCTCCCCAGAAGAATGCCAACCCACATTGCGACAACAAGAGCCAATATCGAACTTCCTCCTAAATAACTCGCACCACTTGATATATCAAAAGGACTTCCGCCCCCAGTATCGGCATGTGGTTGTGAGTTGTGAGTAGGTGCTGCAGCGGCATGCTGACTTGTTGCACTGGCACCACCCTTTTCCGAACTTGTACTCATTGTTGAAGCGGAAGGTGGTGCGTCTCCAAGACCACCACCTGCGGATTGTAGTAGTGAAGAAGCTATTGTTTTCGTTGATGTTGTTGATGTCTTGGATGGCTTGGATGTCTGCGCTAGAGATGAGACCTCCGACTGGACGGTAGCAATGATGCTAGTCGTACTCGTGGTCGAACTTTCGAAGCCCAGTCCTCCCGTTACACCCGGACTGGCCGTTGGCAGTGTAACTGAAGCTTCTGGAGGTGCGGCGATGGGTGCAGCCGATGATGCTTTTGGGGCAGCCGTGGTCGCTGTGGCTGCTGTAGTCGATTTTGCCAGCTTTGGGCACAAGGCCGGGATAATTCCTCCATTCATCACTATCCCCAGCAGTGTGTTTGAATTCACATTTACACCATCGCAAGCACTAGTGACATCCTTCGCCATTGAAGTAAGGCCGGACTGACATGATACTGAACAACCGTTGTCGAAATCTGATACCGTACACGATGATATTTGACCATCGTATACTAACTGACAGGATATCGGTATGAATATCGACGTTATGCTTTGAAAGTTTGCAAGAGAGAGGGCATTCGCCAGCGGAAGCACCAAGAATAATGAACCTAATTTCCGCCGCATTTCGAAAATGTTGTCCGCAAGCAAAACTCAAAGAATAAAATGAGGCTTTGCGGGTTCCCCGCGACAGATAATCGAAGGGGATGATGGCAATGACAAAAACTCGAATATTGACAAGGGCAACCTCGATATGTTCTAGACGACAGGTAAACCGGAGGGCAGATGCTTAAACTAGCAAAACGTCCTGCGTTTGAGATGAATAGTTTTGATCGACGACCTCCCACGCCTATCCATACGGTTGCGACAGCAGATGTCGGATATGACAGACCGAGCGTACTGCATTCAGGTGTTGTAGTCCCCTTTTCGACCCGGCACGAGCCCCGATGTGGCCTGTGGCTGCAATGACGCAGTTGGTTGGAATAATGAATCCAATGCAAACCTCAAAGTTGGCGAAGTTACCAATATGCGATGTGGTGCAGTGTGGAGGTCTCTCGTTGAGTTCAATGTCCTGCCGCGGGGTGACGGTTTGATTCCCACTATGCGAACGGCGAAGAGAATAAATGAGAAAAGGGAGGCATTTGTATCACAAAAATGAGAGGAAAGGAGACAGGCGCCAACGTCCGAGATAAGCTTCTAGCTTCAGGCTAGAAAACGAAACACTATCAACCACCTTTGACGGCACCATGAGGGCATCGTGGCCCAGAGAAGCTTCGTGAAGAAGGAGCGGGAGGCAGGAGGCAGGCGGCGGCGGGAGACAGTCAGCCTACCATCGAATCCTATTGGGGGTGAAGAGAATCATTGTAACCGGAGGAGCCCAATTGTGGTAAAAGTTCTGGTTCTTCCTTTCCCTTGAAACCTGAATGTTGTTTCAGGAGGTTCAAAGTTGTTAGAAGGGCCGAGCGCTTATTGGCCCAGAATTGGCCTAATAAGCGCACGCCCTAAGGAGCATCACAAGCTCGCTTCAGCTATGGAGCGAGGAAATCTCGATGTGACTGGCCCAATGCGACGGCATCCTACTGCTCTATCAAACGAAAGCCGTGGAAATAGTAACATCTGGATTACGATCAGCTGTCGGTTTCCCCGGATTCTCGCACATTCCTCATGTCTTTGGTCTTTGACGTGCACTGATATCTCACCATGACCTCCCTGCAGCACACTTGGGCCGCCATGCTCTCCCATTGACTGGACACTTCCCGTGGAACTAGTTCTAGTCCGTAACTGATATTGCTAATCTGCTGGGATTTGCTATGATCGTTTCACGGATTCAGGCTTCCGCTGTCACCTGGGCCTGATTCAGCTAACTTTATCTATCTGACTAGCCTTACAGTACATTCTGTACAGTACATACTGTATCATCGCCGCCGAGGCTCAGCTAGAGCTGTGGTTTTCTGAGAAGACGGTAGCGTTAGAACTCGCTTGGCAGTTATTAATTCGCTCTCGTCCGTTGGGCAACGCCTGCAAGGTTAGTCAAATGAGAATAGTTTTTAATTTGGCCCCAAAGAAATCCACTCAGCAGAAAAACTTCCTCGAACCTAGATTTTCAGTTATCCAATCATGTATAAATTTCGCTATTAAGAATAGGAGCACTTTTGCATTGCTCTCTTTGCGGTGTAGCTCCACCCATTGTTACCTTGGGATCAGGGGAACAATGTATATGCAGTTATTAAGAGGGAATCTTTAAACGCTACGAAATATGTGCGCTCAACCAATGAACTATGAAATTCTTTCTCAGTCGAATATTCTCATATTGTCTAATAAAATAAATGGTGGAGAGTGACTCCGGAGCACAGGGCCTTACACAGCATCCGTAGCCTTTCAACCCCCCACTTCTCATTCGTCAGCCTCCCATCTCCACAGCCTCGTCAATAAACAGGCGACACAATAGTAACAACACCAATACTAATAACAACCTTCTGGCTCCCAGCTTGCTCTTGGATATTCCACAAAAGCCCTACCTCCACCCCTTCTTGCTCATTCTTGTGCAGATCGAGCAATTCCTTCGTCCTTGCGTAGACGATAGTGTGTCAAGCTTCGAGCACGCGAGCGACATCTAATTTCAATTTTACAGGCGCACAAAGGAAACAAGAATATACGTACAATACCATGGCGTCAGACTCCACCACACCTGTTAGAGTGCCAAAGGCAGCTTCGACATACGCCCCGAGTACGCAAGACCCAGACCTGCGATCACAAATAAATACTGTCCTGTTACGGGATGGACACATCTCAAAGTACATCATTCCCCTTTCCATCTCCTTTCCGAGCCCCCTCCTTCCAGTCCGGCCCTACCCCACTACTCTTCATTCACACCGCCCCAAATTCCAATGACGGATTTATCTTCATTTTTAATCGATGATATTAAAAAATTAAAAAATTCCCAAGAGGCTAACTGCTACTGCTCCATAGAATCCAGGAATCCCTCCTCCAAGCCCTCAACGCCAGCCCCACAAACTGGCCAACTCTCATCCAAAACCACGCCCTCGCCCTCCTTCGCGCCGGCGACATCACTACATTTCCCGCACTTATGACTCGGGTCCTAGAAGACATCAAGAAAGACACAGCCGCTGCTCGGGGTGCCGAGGGTCAGACGAACGGTGCCGGTTCAAGTAAGGTGGTTGGGAATGGGAGACATGGGGAAGAAAATGGATTGAAGGGGAGGGGTGAAGGGGGTGTGAGTTTGGCCCTACCGAAATCTGTTGTCGATGAGGGAGTTAAGGTCACGAGGGAGTGTTTGGAGTTGGTGTGTGAGGTAGCGGAATAGGGAGGTTAGCGGAGGGGCCAGGCGGTGTATGGTATCAAAATAGGAGAGATATATGGGTGGCTGGATTGAAAATTTCAGGATCTTGTTTATTATTGAAAAGATTAGCTGGACTATATTATGAAGGGGAATGATGGAATAGGGGATTGGTTCCGAGAATTGGTGTCGATGTGGAACTCAGTCACAAACCAGCCGATCACAAAGACCGAAAGATCCAAGGTTTTTCCGGCGTTCAGGATTAGGTGTAATCACTTCTAGATCATAGCATGGAGAAAGGCGTAATGGGAAATTTTTATTGAACAATCTATGATTTCAGGTAATGAAGATGAAATGCAAACCCGAGAGAAAATCTTCATGCTGCCACCGTGACCGTTGGTGCAAGCTGGCATAATGTAAGATCTGTCGCAGCACAGTAGACTCTACCGACTCCTAAATGATAGTCTACCATGGCAAGCTAGCCTCCTTTCTGCCCAGATGATTCTCCATTTGCATGCATGTAATGAAAAGGAATTAAAGTACATCTAGTCATATAGACTGTCATCATTGCCCGCGTCACCAAAGCCGGCCCCGCCCTCGTTAGCATTAGCGGCCGCCTCACCTGCTTCGGGGAACTTGAAGAAGGCGCCAGGACCGGCACTCTTCATGCTCTGGGCAAAAGCCTCATAACGGCGAATTTCAACATCACTAACAGATCGTCTAGCCGAAGCCATGGCTTCCTCGAAATGAGCTTTGGTTAATTGAGGAACTGGATCTTCTGCATCGTCCTCCTCCATATCCACATCTTCACCAGCAGCTTCACGAGCCTTACGGCGCTCAATATCCAAAGAGATGGCCTCCTTGATAGCAAGCTTGACAGCACGTTGAGTGATGAATCCCAGATCAGCACCAGAGAATCCATGGGTGCGGGAAGCGATGTAAGCAAGGTCAACATCGGGAGCGACAGGGGTCTTTCGAAGTTGAGCCTTGAGAATACCAGCACGAGACGACTCATTCGGAAGAGGGACATAGACAAGGGTGTCAAGACGACCAGGTCTACAAAGAGCATTGTCGAGTTGTTCTGGTCTGTTGGTGGCACCAATAACAAAAACGTTCTTCTTTGACGTCATACCATCCATTTCTGTATATTTATATTAGTCATAATTTTGATAGGGAATGGGAATGTAACTAAAGACATACCGGTCAAAAGTTGGTTAACAACACGGTCCGACGCTCCACCTGCATCTCCATTTGAACCACCACGTGACTTTGCAATGGAATCCAACTCGTCCAAGAAAACAACACAAGGAGCGGCAGCTCTGGCTTTGTCGAAAATATCTCGAATGTTGCTTTCAGACTCGCCAAACCACATGCTCAACAACTCAGGGCCCTTAACAGATATGAAATTTGCTGAACATTCATTGGCAACAGCTTTGGCAAGCAAAGTCTTACCCGTACCAGGAGGACCATAGAAGAGGACACCACGGGATGGAGATAGACCGAACTTGAGGAATTTTTCTGGGTGGTCAACTGGGTATTGGACGCTCTCGATGAGTTCGCGCTTGACTTCTTCCAATCCTCCAATATCGTCCCAGCGAGTGTTTGGTACTTCCACAACTGCAACTTCGCGAAGAGCAGATGGGTTAGAGACACCGAGAGCGAACCGGAAGTTGTCCATCGTAACTCCCAAAGAATCCAAAACTTCGGCATCAATAGTATCTTCATCAAGATCAATGAGATCCATCTTCTCACGAATTTGCTGCATTGCAGCCTCAGAGCAGAGGGATGCAATATCAGAACCGACATAACCGTGAGTCTCGGAGGCGATTTGCTCGAGGTCAACATCTTCGCCCAACTTCATGTTCTTAGTGTGGATTTGAAGAATCTCAAGGCGACCTGTTGGGTCTGGAATACCAATATCAACCTCGCGATCGAAACGGCCAAAACGACGGAGAGCTGGATCGATGGAGTTAGGTCTGTTTGTAGCAGCCATGACAACTACATTTGATCGTGCCTTCATGCCATCCATGAGAGTGAGTAATTGGGAGACAACACGACGTTCGACTTCTCCGTTGGTCTTGTCACGCTTGGGGGCAATGGAATCAATCTCGTCGATGAAGATGATTGCTGGGGAGTTCTTCTCGGCTTCCTCGAACGCTTTTCGGAGATTCGACTCGGACTCGCCGGCCATCTTGGACATGATTTCGGGACCGTTGATCAAGAAGAAAAATGCACCCGTCTCATTTGCCACAGCACGAGCCATGAGCGTCTTACCAGTACCCGGGGGGCCAAACATAAGAACACCACGAGGTGGCTTGATACCGATAGACTTGAAGAGTTGGGGGTGTCGCAATGGAAGTTCAACCATTTCTCGGATCTGGGCCATTTGCTTTCTGCAACCTCCAATATCATCGTAACCAACTTCATTCAAATTTCCTTCCTCATCTTCACGTTGGATGGGCTCGCCTTCGCAGTGAATAACCGTATCTTGTGCTACGATGCCGTACTCTGGAGGATCAACCTCAACGACCTTGAATTCTACTTGTCTCATACCACCTCGAACTGTGAATAAATCACCCTGTCTAACCGGTCTATATGCTTCGCGGAAGTATGGGGCGAGGAAAACATCGAAGAGGGAGCCCGTAAGGCCTTCGACAGTATCGGCGATAGGGAGGACAGCAATACGTTTGGCCTTTCCGAACGTCAGCAGATACAATTAACAGATTTTGACCTGATAGTACTCACATATTTGATGTCAGGGCATGGATGAACAGTGACGATATCGCCGTGCTTGACGCGAAGGTTATGTCTAACCACACGGTTCATGCGTGCGCTTCCGTCATCCAATTCATCATCGGCCAGAACAATAAGGACCGTGTCTTTGCGCTTCTTGCCCTTTACAAGTACAGTATCGCCACGGAACAGTTGTAATGTCTCCATGGTGTTGTTGGAGAGGGCAATAACGGAGTTGTCATCATTGACGGCATCTGTAACCCTGTTGCCACATTGTCAGTTCGAGAAGTCAAGAAAGATAGATCTCTGGGAACTCACATCAACGAATTTGGCTTCTTCTTCTTCTTCAGGATGGCTGTTGCCGTGTCATCTATCTGAGTGATTGTTAGTTCTGAAGCTCCGGAATCTGAAGGCCGAAGGTGAGTGGCGTTTGAGGGTACTTACTGCCTTGTGCTCTGCACCAGATGCATCGCTGCAGGAATGGTTACTATTTGCTCTGCAACATAAAGTTATAAGGGCGACACAACTTACTTGAGGTTTACTTTTTTCTTATGTTCGGTATGATCAGGAGCGGCCGACATGATGGAAGGCTGTCTGTTTGAAGAGATCGGGAGCTGATGCGGAAGTAGAGGTGTTTATCGTCGATGACACCTGAGTATGGTGCGTCTATTAAGGAAATCCGCAAGAGATAGAGGATCCCGAAGATGTTGCGGGAGGAGAAAAGTTTGATGTTGTGTGATGGAGGAAGTTGGGCGTTGGGATCGGAGTTGATATCGAAAGCTCAGGAACCGTAGCTCTCGCTTATTAAGGTTAGGTCGAGCTCATTCCAAAACTTTCTAGGGCCACCAATTCACTGTGAGCGTCAACAGGCTCCAACAGGCTACGTAGACGGTACGCCGCCTCAGGTGGCCAACGTCACGCCTATTTTGGGACGGCCATTGACGCACGTGAGGGAAGAGCAAAGCATATCACTTTAAAAATGATGATAACGTGGTTTACCACCGAGTCGATCATATCACCGAGTCGATCACTTTTCCCCACCCTATTACCCCAAAACTTTA
>JAPZPC010000260.1:0-38406 GCA_037952705.1 Haplographium delicatum
AAGGCCCCCCCCCCCTGGCTAAAAAAAAGGCGGGCAACTGGAAATCTTCATCGCCCGCCCTTCCCTTACCCCGGCCCCCCCACCCCCCCCCCCAATTTTTCCTCGCAGACCAGGTGCCAGTTGTATGTCGTACTCCCAAATGAGCCTCGACAGTGCAAGAGTCAGCTCCAAATACGCCATCGGCTTTCCGATGCAGCCTCGCGGGCCAATACTGAAAGGATTGAAGCAATTGTGCAAGTTCTGCAGCGAAGTTTCACTCGCTGCTTCACCCTTTATCCACCGCTCAGGCTTGTAGGCAAACGGATCCGCGATGAAGTCTGAGTTGTGATGTAGGGAGTAAATTGGGCATCCAACACCAACGCCGGCGGGGATATTCTCGCCTAGCACCGTAAGGCCGCTATCAAGCGTTTGACGAGGAAGAATAGCACCGACAGGAGGTGACATGCGCATAGCTTCGTCAATGCACGCTCGAAGGTAGACGCAGGAGTTGAGTACGGGACCTGATCTGATCGATTCCACAGAGTCAAATTTCGACCGCACTTCATTACAGAGGCGATCAAGAGCCACTGCGTTGTGAAGAAGGTAGAAAATGGTACTGGTTATTGTAGTAGATGTTGTATCAGAACCTGTTTTCTTGGCCTCAGTGTCACGGGTATTATAATTGAGTAATAGAAGGTTACAACTTACCAGCAATGATGAGTGTATTGCTCTCACCCCATAGCTCCCCTTTTCCAAAGCCTTCGCCTGTTTCAGGGTCTTTAGAATTAAGTAGGTAGTAAAAGAAGTCTTTTCGGCCAGAGTTAAATATATCACTGTTGGTGCGTTTGCCAACCTGTTTTCTACTAAACTCCAAGTACTCATTACGATTTTTGTTAAGCTGCCGGAAGAGGATTCTGTCAAATCCAGATTGGTGTAGCCAAGGCATTGGCCCAGTCTGTATTCACAGTCAGCATTACGTACAGAGGATTAAAAGGAAACAGCCACGAACACTTACGGTGTTGTGTCGCTTCGCGGCTTGGGCGAGAAGGAACGTAGCTCTCCTGTTCTCGGGAATGTTTCCTTCAAGCATATTGAAAGATTTGCCGAATGAAAGGTCTCCCATAACGTCAAAACCAAGGTATGTGCTCCATTTAGAGACGTCACGGGACTCTGTCCATTCATTTGAAGTTCCGCCGGCCAGCTTTTTCACGTAGGAGTGAATATGGGCGAGAAGGTACTCCTCAACGCCTTTTATAGCAGTATCTGAGAAGGCATGGCTCATCACACGACGTTTGCGTGCGTGAGCATTGCGGTCGATAGCTGTGTGTGTGGAGAAGACTCCTGGAGCCGCTGGAAATGACAGGTAAAAGTCTGATTTGCGCACGTTTGCTCTGTGGCCGTAGATGGCTTTCAGCGCGGCAGGGTGGTTGAACGATAGTGTATTCGGTCCATAGCGGACAATTGGCCCTACCACTCATGATGAACTTGTAAATTATAAAACCAGCATTAACACGATAAGTAGAATGGAGAGTGTTGGTCGAGAGCGTACCGTATCGTTGATGGAGATCGTAAAAGTCAAGGTGTTTGTCTCCTTGATAGGCGTGGTACACGTCTCTCCAAGCGGTGAATTTAGCAAGTAAAGGCCCAGGATATTTTGCCAATGGGTGAAAGGCGATGCGGTAGATAACAATAGATAGAACCTGCACCAGGCAGCACCTCAAACATGTAGATATTTAGTCTCGTTGAACTCATACATAGATCACGAGGGCGGAGCACACGCCTGCCAATGTGAAGTGTAATGACAAGGAACGTGGCGAAAGCTCTCCCACGCCGCTCATTTTTAAAGATGTGAAAAGAATAAAAAGTCCTTCGCCCTCCTAAATAGCAAAAATTTAGCTTATTAAGTGGTCGAGGGGTCATGAGCTCGTCATATTGACGATCGCTAGGAGCGGTTAGAAGCGCATTAACACAGTTCTGAAATTCACACGGCGAGGTTAGAAGCGGAAGCAGGATCAGATCGCAACAGATCAGATCCATATACTTTCTGATATCATGTGAACGGCATGCGACGGATGCAGGCAATCTAGGAAACAATATTCCACCTATATTGTTCTCCAGATCCAATTAGTAACCGTTTGAGATTTTGAACCCCTCGCGCCAAAAAAAGAAAACCGCCTGGTGCCTCCACAAGCCTCGAATTCTAGCGATACATATTCAAACATGTTATATTTTCCCTTCGAATTTATGAAAAATTATCAATATTATCCCCAAATAAACATGCAATCTATGTTGAAGCATTTAAACGTGTTATCCCATACCCTAATTCATCATACATACTAGTTTATTGGCCCCGGTCTTAGTTGCCAGGATGTGGATGCAGATTCAGTGCTAGCATGGTCACCAAGTGTAATATCTTCGAGTGGCATGTCGCTATCGCTCTATATTGGCGGGCTGGACCAAATATCTCCGATAACTTCACTATTAACTCCAATTGGTTAACGTTCGGGTCGAATGATAGCTTGAAGGTTGGTGTTGCCTCTCAGAACTTCACTGACTACACCTCCAACGTGATGGAGTGCTCACCGATGAATCTGTCACACTCTATGAACTTCAGTTTTCGATTTAGCATTTATCGTACCGGACTAATTCTCAGGTGTACAGGGCAACGGAGCCTGTAGCTATAGCATGTGATTCATAAGAAATAGGGCCTTCAGCATCTATAAATATGGGGTACTTACCACTACTGTAGAATAAGTCAGTCGTTTTAGTCAATTCAATTTAGTTGCTTACGTTAGCTATATGCCCCACTTATATATGACCTGTACAACAATTATACCTTATATCTCTACCTTAGAAAGTGTTGCCATTTCAAGCGTACCTAATAAAACTCGAATTAATAGAAAAAAGGAGTCAGATCCTAAGGGGAATGGCCCTTATATAGATAGACATTGAGAGACAGTGATTTAGGATTGATATTAAATAGGGTAATAGTGATTAGGAGATTAGCCTGTTTTTAGGTACGCGCTATAGAAATAGAAATAGGGGAATTTAGAATATGTGAGGATGTTATATGGTAAGCAATACGAAGGTTCTTCAATGGATAATTGGTGGGTGTAAATCCATAAATTGAACGTATGGATTCTATGAATCTATTGCTTTATGGGTTATGGTCTTGTATTTTATTACGGTAATGGCAATAAAATTACAGCACACTATTGGAATCACTGTTCCTCCTGACTGGGGTATTTTTCACTTAAATTCTCCTACTGCAAGAACGCACATTAATCCGATCTTCTGTGCCTTTGATAAGTGTAAGGTCGATACCAGTGCTAGAAAAAGCATCAGTATGATCAATTCGTTAAGGATATAGATCACTGCGCTGCGCTGGCCCAAAATAAGTGATAATATTAAGACAGATTCCAGGCAATAATGACTCATACGCTGTTGGAGCAGGATTTAACTGAAATAACCACACCACCTGACTGATGATACAGTAAAACTCTCTATCATTATCAATGTCTAGACTACTTTGCGAAAATATTTGCCAACAAAAATGCGTAGGTATAGCACATTGATGAATATCTTGGTGAATGTAAGGAGAATCTTGCAGAGAAATTGTGGCCATAAATTCCCAGCACGTAATAGTTTTAGCCCATTTGTTATGGAATGAAAAGGGGTTGAGTGGAAGTGACGCTGACGCTGTGAAAACAAGGTCTTCCCATCATAGACGAAGCCGCATTGCGGCCATTCACATCCAACCATAATCTAACATATGGAGTAGCATGTAGATGTGCTAGTGACAGATACGGGCATATCAGGGTTGTGTGTCCAACGCTGGCCCTACTGACTATTTGACGCCCCTTTTCTTTGCAGCTGGAGCTGTGCTAACCCCGGTTTCTGCGGCACTAACCTGATCAGGCTGGCACACGGCGCCTGGATGTTACCCCATGGGGAAACCAACTCCAGCCATCCTATTTTCAGTGCGGAGAAACGAGGCAATCTCAGGATGCAGCGTAATGGGGTCCCCAGCTGTTTTTACCGCGCTTACTTCTCAAGGCCGACAAGAGCCGTTCGCCATAGTTGGGTTTGTGATACTCCGCCTTCACTGTATTTGCCGCTGCTGTTATCCGAAAAGGAAACGTCAGGTATTAGTTTGTTGTCTCCTCTTCCATATTCTTGGCCTTCCATAGAGTCTCCGAGTATAAATACCAGGTTACAATGTAGTATATCATATGATCCCTAGCTCATACAGTTACGGCACTTCCATTTCATCACCGAATCTTCAAGTCAATATTACCACCAATCTCAAGCAGATTCCAATTATGTCGCTTGAGAACGTCCAGAAAACGGAGTTTGAGGCGCAGGCCGATCCTTCCATCGCCCAGGTCGAGACGGCAGAGGAAGAACTGAGTCACACTCATCGTGACTATATTATTAAGCGGCACAAGACTTTGACACTCGATCCGCTGCCCACGGCAAATCCAGCAGATCCGCTAAACTGGCCATCTTGGAAGGTCTGATCGTCTCTTCACCATGGGAGTTCGCTTTGCTGACTAGGTAATCCTCTATAGAAAAATATAAATCTGGTTCTTATTTCCTTCCACGGCCTCATGTGTACAGCGACCTCAGTTGGTGTGGTCCCGGCATTCCATACTTGGTCCCAGGTCTACCACACTTCTATAGTAGAAGCTAGCTACTTGGGGACAGTGCAGGTGAGTAAATTTCCCCCTCAATTGAGCCAACGTTAGAAAGTCTTTTAACAATACTGGTAGTTGTTGATGTTGGGTGTAGGGCCTCTATTCTGGATTCCAATTGCCAATACGTTTGGCCGTCGACCTGTTTGGATCATCTCGGTGCTCGTCGCTGGCCTCTTCAATGTCGGCAGTGCCTTGAGCAAGAATTATGCACAACACATGATAATGAGAGCATTTGAGAACTTCTTTCTCTCCCCTGGCATTGCCCTAGGACCAGCTGTTGTGGTGGAATGTTTCTTTAAGCGCGAGAGAGCTGCTAAGATGGTAAGTCTGTTCAGACCATATGATCTAGAAAGATTTTGACGGAAGCGACTCAGGGAGTTTGGACGTAAGTATTCAATTTGTTTCGAAGGAAATGTTTTGTGCTAATGCCTCATGAAGCCTTGCGATAAACATGGGGTAAGACTCTGTACTAGAATAATAGCACATTTATGGCTACTAATGAGATTTTAGTGTGTCATTGGGCCCAATTTGTATGGGGTTTGTCATCCAGCAAAAGGGTTGGCCGTGGATGTATTGGATTGCAGCAATAGTTCGTAGTCAAATCCGACAGACTTAGCATATGCTAATATTATCTCAGATTAACCTTGCGCAGTTAATTCTCTATATTTTCTTTAGCCCTGAAACACTCTACATTCGAGGTTCTCAGCATCCGCAACAAATCACCACCTTGAAACAATATGTTACCTTCGGCCGTGTTAACCCTGCCCGACTTACTTTCGGTAGATTCTTTGAGCCCCTTTTACTGTTCAAACATGTCAATATTGTGGTCGTTATAATATCATACGCCGTAGCATTTAACTTCGTATTGGTCCTGATATCAGTAGAAATTCCTGTACTTTTTGGTCAGATATTCCATCTGCTCCCTCAGGAGGTTGGACTTAATTTCCTGGGAATCCTTATTGGGGGAGTTCTCTTTTTCTCTACACCTCCAGTGTGCACAATTCTAATTGTAACCATAGATCTATTGTCGGAGAAGTGATGGGAGGACCTTTGAGTGACCATTTCCGGAACCGCCATGTTGCCAGCAACCGCAGAGCGGGCAAGCCTCCGCCAGTACCTGAAGATCGCCTGTGGGTTGCACAAATCGGCTTTCCTTTTGAGATTGCAGGAATAGTCATATTTTTTGTTCAGATGTCGGAAGCAAAACCACTCCACTGGACCATTACACCCATTATTGGATCTGGTATTGCGGCTTTTGGCATTCAGATTAGCACAACTGTTATGATCACATGTATGGCCCCGCCTCCCAAAAATGACCGTAATTTGCAAAACTCTAAATGCAAATAGATTGCTCTGATAGTCTGAAGGGATCAGAGTCGGCCGCTGTTGGTGCTGCGATCAACGTAGTTCGTTTGACTTGGGGTTTTGTAAGTCCTCGATATACTCTTTCCAAAAATTTCCATGCTAACTATTCCGGGAGATTGGCCCTTTCTGGTACCCAAATATGATTTCTTCCTGTGGTTTGAGAGGTACTGCTGGTCTTATTTCAGGAATTATTATCGTGGCCTGCATTTTGCCGGTTGCAGCTCTCCAGTTGGTTGGAAGAAAGACGGAGCATAAAAAACTTTAACTATTATCATTGACGGGCTCACTAAAACGTATCGTTTTATTTTGCACATCTATGCTGTAAGTAGTGTATATGTTTTGTTTCTAGCAGAGAATCAAGTGAAGGGAAAGAGTTCTCTTAGGCTATTTTCCTACAGCGAGCTACATCTGATAGTTAATCTGGAGGGAAATTTTGATAAGATAATCTTGTTAGAGCGAATATTATTTATTCCTTTTCTGTTACTGTCGATATGCCAGAATACCTAGTAAATCAATGGAAACGGAGTCCAAGGATGTGCTGTATTATATTCATAGGTGTTTTGATTCTTGATTCATAGGAAGGATGAATGGGATCAACCTCAAGAGGGTTTACCCCTTTCCATCCTCCCTAATAGGAATAGTGCTACGACATACATCATGTAATAGTCACGTGATAGTCACATGACTTGTTCTGTTTACTGGTTCTGTTGCGATTTCAGGTATCTAGGATGGGGACAAATGATTTCCATTGATTCTCTACCACTGTAAGGACTGTCTACGTGGTTTCCAGTGCCACCTTATACCCGGGCCAATAGGCCAAAGTGTACCACAAAACATGCTCAAAACACCTGATCCAGCGCTAACCCATTCTAAATCTAACAGGTTCGAACAGTTACTTCCTAAAGAATTATCCCTTTATATCTGTATATACCAGAGTCATAAATTGAGAAATATTCTACAAATATTTCGTTGCTACAAGAGAACACTCTAGAGGCCGTTCTAATCCAGCAGCATCCTGGAATACTATTTAGGCATACTTAATCCCATGAACAAGTGTCATAGGGCCGATAGATATCTCGACTTGGTCTCCGGGCTTCAGCCATTGGGGTGGCTTCATTGCATATCCAACACCGCTGGGCGTCCCTGTTAAAATGATACTCCCGGCCTGTAATGTGGAGCCCTGGCTACAGAATTCGATAATCTTCGGAATCTGAAATATCATATCTGATGTATTACTATCCTGCCGCAGTTCACCATTGACTCGTGTACGTAATGGTAGCATATGAGGATCTGGGATGAGCTAGATCGAGCAAGAAAAATATTAATTATGGACTCTGAAGCAGGGCTGGAGGATGCATGGAAGCCGATGGGATCTAGGTGACTGATTAAACTTACTTTTGCAGAAGTAACGCACGGCCCCATTGGACAGAACGTGTCAAAAGCCTTTGAGAAGCTCATCTGAGGCGGAGGATGAATTCCAACGAGCTCTGGGTCCATTTGCCACTTTCTAAATAGATGAGTAGTAGTTTTGTTAGTAGGATCTTAAATGCTGGTTGATCTGTATATATCTCACCTTGCTGAAACGTCATTGGCGACTGTGTACCCTATAATGTAATCAAAGGCATCCTTCGCGGCGACGTTTTTAGCATCTTTGCCAATCACTATAACAAGCTCCCCTTCGTAATCGGCTTGATCATCTTGCGCAATCTTAGGTATCTCAACATCTTCACCATATCCAGAAATTGCATTGGGGAACTTTGGGAACATGCAAGGAAAGCGCGGTGGTTTCATTCCCAGCTCATTAACTGGCAATATTAGCTTTCATTGGTAAGGCTCTGTACAGAAGTGCAATAGGTTTCTAACGATGTGCCGCGTAATTGCCACCAATACATCGCACGGCAGGAACCATATCGCTGGTCAGCGGTCCTAGTAGATTCTTCACCGCCACAACCTTGTCCGTGACGTGACAATCGGACTTAAAAGGATTGCCTTTGATTATCTTGGCCGTTAATGACAATGCATTTAAAGGCTCCCCGATGTCAAAATCATTGGAAGAGCCAATGGCATCTCCAAAGTAAATCAAATCGTCTTCAGCGTTCACGAAGCGGATCAGCCGCGACCACGGTGCTTGAACAGGCATTTCGAGATTCGTTATATGGAGGATTATATACTCTGTGGTGACGGAACGAGGAAATGGCCGTAGAAAGTTTGCTAAGATGGTGAGGCGAAGGCTATATAATCTTGATGTGGCTGTACGCAATCGAACATATCACAACACACAGCTCCGGAATAAGTTAGGGACGCCTAGTTGACCAAAGTAATCTTTTAGTCACCGTGCCATAACGAAAGAGATTCGGGTTGGTGACATATCGTAGGAAAACTGCGGGATCTCACGGATAAGAAGATCGGCAATTCATGATCCGACGGACCCTAACTTCCGGCATTTTTCAAGTGAGGCTGGGCTACAAAGTGACATAAACTCTGTATGGGTGCTCTCTAAGCTCTGTTCGTAATCATTGTCCATCATCTCAACAACTCTGCAATCATGGACTGGACCTTGCCCTGCCTTGTAACCGGCTGCGCTGTAGTACTTCTTGCGATGGTAAGGAAGGATGAAGGCGATAAGAGCCCAAAGGCTGTTTTATTATGTTAACTTGCATGTCTAGCGAACTTTTCTGCATCCACTCCGACATATTCCTGGACCTCTTTTGGCCAAATTTACGGGTTTATGGCTCATTCTTATTGATAACTCCGGTGAGCGCACGCAGACACTCCATCGGCTTCATCAAAAGTATGGTCCCGTGGTACGAATTGGACCAAATGAATTGTCATTTGCGAGTATACAGGCGGTGCGTGATATTTATCGATCAAATTCAGACTACGCCAAGGGCCCACAATACGGTGCTTTTGGTAGGAAGAGCCTTTTCACAATGCTTGTTAAAGAGGAGCACCGAGAGCGGCAAAAGCGTATAGCACATATTTTTGGTCCGGGCTCTGTGGCTCAAGTTGAGCCTATCATCGCGGAACATGTGGCTAAACTCGTCCACTTACTGAACAAGAGGCTGTCTGAATCTATAGACATGATGCTATGGTTTCGAATGCTGGCCTTGGATGTCACAAGTACGTCATATTCCGACCCTATTATAAGCAGAAGAATTCTAAATATTCCCGGCATTAGGTGATATATTCTTCGGCAAGAACTTTGGATGCCTTGATGAGGGAAAAGCCCCTAAGATATTGCATGATTTAGATCAAGTATTTCCGGCATACTGGATCGAGTGGCAGTTTCCTCTGTTACACCGGCTGCTCATGCACCTTCCACATAAACAACTCTATCTGTTTCTTACAGCCGGGCATCGATTTTACGAGGTACGGAGTTCACTCCTACACGGACGATGTATCTCACTACCTGGCTAATACCAAGCAGTATGGCGCTGAAGCTTTTAAGGACTACGTTGACCGCTATGGTCGTTCTGGCAATCGCCGCGACCTGTTGCAAAAAATGATAGCAGTGAGCAACGATGCAGCTGCGCCTGCACCGCTTCCTGATAAAGATATCATTATCGAGATTACTAACCTTATCTTTGCGGGAACTGATACAACAGGGAGCACTTTTAGTTATCTCTTCTGGGAACTAGCTAAGTGTCCCGAGTGGCAGCGCCGTCTCCGTGATGAACTTAGCAGTGTTGCTTTCGATGACGTACCGGACTACCAGAAAGTGATGAAGCTGCCTGTACTCGATGCTTTAGTCTCTGAGACACTACGCCTCTGGCCAGCTGCGCCAGCGAGCCTCCCACGAGTGACCCCCAAAGGTGGGCGCACCATTGACGGAGTGGGAGTTCCTGAAAATGTGAGTACTCTCTACCCTCTACTCTCTATCACTTAAAGCTGGCTTCGAGTTATTAACTTTTCAGACTATAGTGTCCTGCCAGAGCTACAGCACTCAACGCAATCCAGAAATTTTCCCTCAGCCAGACGAATTTCGGCCAGAGAGGTGGCTTGATGGGAAGGGCGACTTGACAGCAATGAGAGAGATGATCCTTGTGTGGGGCAAGGGTCAGCGAGTTTGTATGGGAAAGCCGATTGCGACTATGGAACTCAAGATCGCAACCGCGGCTATTATAAAGCGCTATTTAGTTAATGCCGGATCTGACACCACAGATAGTGATATGGAAATGAGAGATCATTTTGTACTTATCGCTAAAGGCGGGAAGTGCATGCTCTTGTTTCGAGAAGCATGACTTTGACTTGAAATTGCTTTTATACATGAAAAAATATATAGTTAAACTAATTAGAAACATAATATTTTCTGACAAGTAATGAATTTGGTCTTCGTCAATCCTCTCGGAGCATAAACGAGTTCCCCCAGTCATGCCTGTTATTACCTGAAATTGAAGCCATATACATGTACTTAAGGCTTTTTAATTATGTGCATGATGTAACCCTGGCCGGATTCTTATCTGTTTTCATATTTATTGTGTGCTTAATCAAACCGCAGACGACACTTTCCTCGTCGCGCTTGGAGTAGCAGCCAGGCATTCACAAATTTGGCAGCAAAAGAGCCAGAGAAATCTTTCAACCACAGATTGAAAGAGAAACATGGGATGAGGAAGAAAATAATGATGGTGATTGGAATTGTGTAGAGAGAGATGAGATCGATGGCCATCGTTTTGGATCAAGTAGAGTACCGAGGATCACTATTGCGGCCAGGTACAGTGCGAAAAGATGTCAACTTGTCCTGATATCTAATCGGTGGCCTTGAAACTTGAGGAAATTTAAGGAGAATTAGTTTCAAACCCAACATTGCCTTAACTACCGCGTTTCAATTCCGGTTTGGCCTCTGAATAACTTCGAAAATTTTGCATAACCAAGCTCAGATATCCGCATCGTGGGACTGGGTTACTCATTCGACACTAACTGGTGATTGGGGACAGTTCCGAATTCCACAATATTATCGTGGTATTTTCGCCGAGGCTAGCAGCTACTTCGCTATACAAGTAGTTCGTTCCACTCTGGATTAAATTCGGACCAGCGCTCTGCCACAATGTATTTCATCCCTCAACGATCTTCGAGCGTGCAAGCCAACAGCGCAACATACTGCCCTCGATTTTCAAGACTTCGATCTGAAGGGTTCACTATCGGAAATCCTTGGTTATGACCGGATGACGGATGACCAAGACTGCCGATAGATGTCCGGGTAGAGAAGTAATTTTAGTGACGGTTCTAACGACGTGCAAGAATTGATGTTACATTATGAAGACTACCAATGAATTTGGTATGTTATGTGGCGGACACTCTGTTAATCAGATTCCCCATTTATTTCGTAGAATCAAGGGTCATGCGAAGCTGTTTTTTCACAGGAGCGATCGAAGCAGGAGTACAGGGAAAGTAATCGTGAAGTGCAAGTAAGACCTGAGCGGCCCTTGCAAAGAAATTGTCGAACAGATCGACAGAGCTCCCAGACAGGTAATTATGGCAGAGGGCGATGCCTCAAGACACGACAATGCTTGCAAAGAGTTAATGAGTAACCTGGTTATTCTATAATCTACAAGACAAGAGAGTTGAGCACTCTGTCAGCTAAGCCATTCCATTCATCTGCCGGCCTTACAACTCCTCCTCCAATCATTCTGATCACGTACACGCTTCGTGACCGAGTACGTTTAACTCTTACTCAAACACGGTTCAGGAGAATCCGAACTATTGACATAGTGCTGTTCAGTCTAAAACGGATTCTGTCAGCCATCTCTTTATTGAGCTGTTGGGAATCTTAGCTCTAGATATGTTGTGATGACTGCGGAAGTGTTTCGAATATCATTCCTCACGACACGAAAAATATGATTTTGGCAAGAATTCTTTGTTTGTAGAAATCCATGAGTTGAGCCCTGCCGCTTACACAGTGGTATCTCTAATAATAGTGTGTTGACTGCGAAAGTTCTTCTCCACTCGTGACCAGTCCGGCCAGCTTGAAGCTGCAGATGGATCATCGGAGAGGCCAGAAGGGTATACATAGCCTGTCAAACCTGGTATCTTGACAGTACGAGGATCATTATTTGTCCTGTGCAACTCGCTGACAGCAAGGTCCGCTAGGCAGCCAGAAAGCAGCTGCTTGGGATCCTCCATGACAAGTCGAAGACGTGTGACCATAGCAAACATGTCATCCATGTTCTGAATCTGCGGCATCTCTTGTAGAGCTTTGGTGTCTGGCGTCATTACCGGACGCTGATGAGTGTTGGGATTGTAGCTGGGATAGTCTGGAAACATCAATGGGCTTAGCTCGGCGATAGCCTTAGTGTAGCACCAAACATCTCGCATTCCTCGTTCGGTCCTCTCAAGCATCTCAACGTCATCAAGGTCTGTGATCTTGAAATCAGTAACATGGGGGGCAATGAAGAGGCGGTTCAGGGAGAGTGCACCCCATGAAGCCCCCAATATCATTTGAGCAACTGAGTTCGAGGTGACTGTAACGCCAGCAGTTGGGCGACCTTGCTTGCCCACCACAAGTACTTCGGCTCTGCTCCAGTCCACCTTTTTCTGACGAAACCAGCTAATCATGCGGAACGTGATATCCATCCCGACAAGATAAAAGGCTGCAAGCATGACATAGTTGTATGGCAGTACAGCCCCGAGAGACCCATCAGTCCCCTCAAGGTATGTTTCACGGAGGAACTTAGAAGTTACCTTCGATTCATCTGCAAGAATTGTTTCCAGAAAACGGATAGTGACGGCACATCCATAGTCTAGCATGGATGCGATGGCAGGTTCGTGGCCTTTGTAGGCCTCGGCCTGGATCCTATCAACCCACAACTCAAGGGAGTTTGCCGAACGGGCAATCCTGGTGGCTGCAAGGATACGCTCTGCTTCTGTTTCCCATGTCTGACCCTCTGGATCGAGCTCACGCATTTTGATGATCGAAGCCATGGCAGGCCCAAGATGGGAGACGCCCGCGATCTCTTTGAAGCCTCGAGTCGAGAAGCGAAATTCAAGTATGGATGGCTTCGCCCCATTACCAGGAAAGAATGTGACATTGGTACTATTGGCAACGATAAGCGGGTCGGACAAGTGCGCAGCCGACATCGCAAGTTTGAGACTTGCCCCGATGCCCTTAGGGTTTGTCGTATATGTATGAAACAGCGCAGACATCTCGGGGCTCTGATAGATGTCTTCTCCAAGCCGTTGGCTCTTTTGCACGGCTGGTAGCTTGAGCTTGTAGATATGAGTCGGCGTGTTAAAGCTCACGTTGGGTGCAAGGCTCTCAGAGACTGCCAAGTAGTGACTCGAACCAGCTTTGATAATGGCAGCATCAGTACCTCCAGACGTGGTGAAAGTCGTCTGAAGAACCAACTTATCTTCAGCCAATCGATAGATGAAGGACTGCAATGCTGTAGTGGGTGCTTGGCGGGTACCTGAGATGAAGTTGATCTGGAAAATGTACGTCTGACCTCCTTCTTGCAGCAGTTTCAGCTCTCGGCCGGAGGCTCCAGAGAGGTGCTGATGTTGGTCAAATTTAGACCCGTTCCACTTGAAGAGCTCCGTTGTGCTCATCAAACGGGCAAAGACCAGGTAGGCATGACCCCCAGCCTCAAAGAAGCAGAATGCTCTTCCTGACAATCCGTCAAATTCTTGATGCTTGACGAAAGACGCTCCATCCCATCGGTAGAGAACAGAGGGTAAGGAATGATCCGCATAAGCAAGGAAGAAGATGCCGTTCAGGGTGAAGAAGGTCCAGTTATACCCCCATTGGGTTGGAATTGCTTGGAAATCCTCAAACTTGGAGCCGTTCCACTTATAAATGATAGAAGGCGGAGGCGATTTGGGCATAGCTTCTGGCTCAACTTGCGCGCCTTGAGCAAGGGCGATAAAATGCTGGGCCTCAATAGAGAAAAACCGCCATTGTTTGGCAGCAAATGTTGGAATCTCCTGGAAAGACTCGAAGCGCCCGTTACGGTACTTGTAGATGATCGACGAGATCGCATAGGAGTATTGCCCAGAAGTACCATCTCCGCTCCTCAAGCTAGCAACAGCCAGGTAATGGCATCCGTCGATCTCGAATGCTTCCGCATCCTCTCCGCCAGGCGATTGCAGACGTTGAAACTCTTGCCAAGAGCCGTAGCTATGTGTGTAGACTAGCGTCTCGGTATTGCTGTCGCCTTTGGTCATGTCGATATTCTCGCCGGGAATATCCTGAGCGAGCTGCGGAATCACAAGAAAATTTACATTTTCTATCGCAAAGGAGCAAGCAGCGCGGGCGCCGGTCGTGTGCAGCTCTTGGTATGGCTCCAGGAGCGTCGATTCTTCCCAAGTCTTAAAAGACATTGTTCAGCTATGGCGTGTATTTGTGCTTTCTTGCCTATTGTCTGTTACATGAGCGACAGCGAGCGGATTGAGCGATATACAGAGGTATAAATACTTGGTAATTTTGTCAGTAATGTCGGTCGACAATTGCCGAGATCCTCTGCTGCATTCGTGTTTCGTAGCTAGCGAGCGGTTGCAGCTTACTCCAAGGCAAAAAGCCCCTCTAGATCATCTGCGACCTCATTTATTATTTGCAACAACAATTGATCCGGGTTTCGGCACAGAGGGACGCCAGAGCGGTTGGGGTTTTGCGGGAATGTAAGTAGGATAAGTCCGGCTATGTCGGGCTCGATACGGCTTGCAGCCCGGAAATAATGTATGACTGGCCAGCCGCGTCGGATGGCAGCACATTCAAGCTAGCGCTACAACAAACCGAGCGAGAAGTAACGCCTAATCCATGCATCTGACTCGTGGGGTTTAACTGCGATGCAGATACACTGACCCGCTGGCGTGCTAAGGTCACCATCCCGAGACGCCGTTGCACACGAACTTACTTATACAAGCCTACCACGAAGGTGATACAATCCGTGTGCAGACACTGTCCGTGAATCATTGTGAGAGTTACTTGTCTGAGCAAATTCATCAGCCCATCCTTAACGAGCAGCGCTGGTAAGATGTTTTCCATCTCTTCCTGCCCCTTTCAACTGAGCACCGACCTACCGGTTCCCATCAAAACTTTCTCTACCCATGGCGCTACTTTGGCATACCGAGAGAGCGGCGCACAGAACGGTGACCATGCACTGATTTGGATACATGGCCTGCCCCTTGATAGTCGCTTCTGGACTGCACAATATGCCCGCTTCTCTTCATCTACCTCCTATCGAAACATATTTGTCGAGCTACGGGGTTACGGTACTTCATCGTCCGAGCTCCCAATTACTGTCGACCTTGACATCACGCAGTTGTACTGTGATGATCTCCTCGCCGTACTGGACCATCTACAAATCGAACGCGCGAGTCTAATCGGTTTTGCGTCAGCAGCGCACGTCGCTTTGCGATTCAGTGCTCAGAATGCCAACCGTGTGAGGAGTCTCGTGCTGATTAACGGCAGCCCGAGATTCAAGCGTGATGATACGTCAAGTGATTACAACTTTGGCTTTTCCACAACCGTCTTGGAACGATTCAGGTCTGGCTGTCGAGCTGGCCTCGAAGAGCTTGCCGACATGGTCCTTGACCCCGCCACGGTCTTCCAGGATCTGTCTGCCGAGGAAGCAGCCAAGGTCGGCGCTTGGATGCGTGACATGGCTCGTGATGCTGGGATCGAGACATTACGAGGGTTCTTTGAAGGCATAGTCAACGATGATGATCGGCACTTTGTGCCTCAGATTACAGCCCCGACACTACTACTCGCATCTTCACTGGGCAAAGAAGTCCCGACCCAGACAGGATTGTATCTGCGCAAGAACCTGCCGCACGCTATTCTTGTAGAAGTTCCTGACGCAGATCACTTCTTCCCTGTCACGCGGCCTATAATAGTTAATGAGCTAATTGATGGTTTCCTGAGTACTGTTGGACGGGGCACAGCTTGAGGTCAGACAGGTTTTAAAGTCAAAATAAAATAAAAATGACATTGGTGAGATAGAATTACAGCGTCGAGTGAAGATTCTAAATGGGTCTTTCCCTATCCTTTTCCTTCAAATTCTGGTTTACCTCCTAGTTCACCTGTAAATATACCATGATCCTATACAAGATTGAACTGGTCTCCTACTACGGCACATAATCTGTTCCACAACACTTCTATCTTTTCTATCCTGATCTCCTTAACGCCATGTCGGAACCACTGCGGCGGTTCCAAGGCCGAATGGTATCTAAATATTAGATAGCCCGCGACAGATTAATATTTTGTCCTTAAATATCAGTTTTGAAATTTACTAAAGTAAAATACGGAGCCTAACGAAGAATATTGCTAAGAATCCATCTTCAGACAAGCTTCGAGATCTATAGTTTATCTTGGCTTTAAAAACCGCCTAGTCTATCTTATAAACCACTTACTCATAAGATTTACCTAAGCTAGAGTGTTTTCTGGGCTGCGATTAGCTATTACAAGCATCCTTATCAAGGAGCTACACCACTGTCAAGGAAATAGACTATATATATTTAATAGAGAAACCGTGGAATTAGCAATATGCAGCAGAGTCATCGAATCCCGAAACTTACTGGCATGAAGATTAAATTAAATTTTCATATAAGTCTTTCAGACGTGACTTTATCCACGTTTGTCTCACCGTTCAGTCCTTCGAGACCTTCGTCTGCATTGCGTATATTTGTCAAGATAGAGCAAACTGCTTTAGTTTCTATATCTATAGCCTTAAGGCGGTGGAAGACTTCATGGTAAAAAGATAATAGTAAAAGGTATAATGGTGAGAGATTTAACGCATTGTGGGGGCATTTTGACTCAAACAGTCTAAGTGTAGTTGATATCTCGAAATTTATTGTCTTGCTTGTCCTATCATCTTGCTTATTCACCATGTCATTACGTAGCTTAAGACATTATTAAATAAGTTAACTTACAGTAAATTTCGTTGTGGCGAATAGTATTACTGAATCATGGGTGCCCTTATTCCACGCTCGTTCTCGCGCATACCGTGACACCCCTGGCCTAGGTCACGTGTAGAGCCTCAACAGCATGATCGGCATCTCGAAATGGAAGCGGAATTCTAATTAGCCAAAGGAAGAAAAAACCTCGAATACAGAATGGCGCTGGGGATAAATCCTTCAAATGAATTGGCGGTGAGTCTCAAGACAAGGTCACTTGATCTGGCAATACGACTTCGATAGCGAGCTTCACAGTAACACCACATACGCCATTGATATCTGGAGCGAGTGCCATCATGTATATGGCGTATTTTTCTATATGCCTCCTTGATCCTACCTCCGAACTAAGTAGGTTCTCTAGGCTACACTCCAACCCTAAGCGTCATGTCGCGTCTCCACTGTACAAGTATCGGGCACACTGCCGCAGCTACGTCATCCTGAGTTATGTTCCTTGCGAAAAACTAGAAGACATTTGAGAATATTTTTATACGTGAATTTGCACCGTGGATACAGAGGACGGAGAGCGCATGTCAGGAGAGAGAGAGTATTGAAGAGCTATTTTAGGGCTAGTTACTAGCCCTAACTCTAACTTGGAGAAGGAATATGAGAAACTGATCTAATACGTCAATTACGAATATCATTTGAAACAACCCTCTAATACGAGTAAGACTCATCAACGAAGTCAATAGCGCCTTGGTACTGCCTCTCGCGGATGACCCATCTGACTTCGTCGCTTAGGCTTCCTGGCCCGCAGACAGAAACGCCAAGAGCACCGACCTGGCTCTCCATCACGTTACCGATAAGAGTGTCGATATCAGGGCGGCCGGGGAATACTTGTATGTTGTCTACAGGGTTAGGGATCTCTCCGACTGACTTCTGGGACGATATGAAGAGCATGACGCGTAATAGCTCTTGGCTCTTCTCCATGCTTAGCAGCTTGGCCATCCAGGACCGGAACCACTCGAAGTGGTCAGGTTCCTGAATGGTCCAGATAAGAACCACCCTGCGCGTTGCCACCTTACCATGGCTGCGCTCCTCCAGGAGATGGCGTATATGCGACAACGAGTCGGTGATGCCCACCCCACCCGCAAAAAATATCACGGTCCCGTACGAGCTCATCTTGGAAATAGCGCCGTAAGGTCCTTCGACAAGACACCGGGTTATTAGTTGGCGGTCTTTCGATGCCGCCGCCTTGGTATACAGGTTATTTGTGAAGCCTGTACGGGCGCGGATTAAAAAGGACAGGGTCGTTTTCTTCTTAGGGACAATATCGCGGCAATCCGTGGGCAACTTTTCGCAATCTAACTGCTCGGCCTCATCGGTCCAGGCGATCGAAAAAGGGTGTGACTGCCAGTAGCTGATAGAGGGAACATAGAGATAGACGTGCTGACCAGGGTTAAAGGGCCAAGATCGTGCCATTGTCACCGTTATACGGCACGAGCTATCTGGCAGCGCCTCGACAAGCGCCCTGGTACCGCCGGCGCCCAGGTTGGCATAGGCCAAGCGTATGGCCCGAGCAGCGTGGTCGAAGCCCCAAAAGGCGATCACAGGGTATAAATAGACTAGCTCCCAGTATTTCTGCAATGCAAGGTGGTTATATAGCGCGCCGATAGCAAGTGCACTGAGGGCAATGTGCACCAGCTTGAATATTTCATAAAAGGCACGTCGAAACACGCTCAATGCTTGAATGTTTATGAATAAGAAAGAAAGACAAGCCTAAAAGGCAAGGTAAGTATATCACAAGTGAAAGTTGGGATAGAGAGCTACGTACTATGAAGCCACAAGTGAGATATCCTAGTTCGAAGATGTCGCGCCCAGCCACGCCGACACTGCCCAGCAGGTCTCCATCGGCGACGAGGAAGAGAACAGCGTGGACGATAACTTCGAGAACGATGATGCGACCAAGCCATCTGTGAATTAAATTGAAGGTATCAAACGAGATTCCGAGCAAGCTGATCAACAGATTGTTCCTCCCTGCCGTAAGGAAGAGAGGAATCAGGTTAAGGGCAGCCATCGTGCCGGCCCTGTTCCTAATCACATCGTAGAAGACAAATGCAGGCTTCAATCTCCAGTCGATATTGACAACACAGCATACCACGTTGGTGAGCAGGTAGCAGATGATAAAGGACAGCTGAAGTCTTGTAGGCAGGGTGCCAACATTAACAGCAGAGTTGAGTTGGATCTCACGGTTGTGTCTTTTACGAAAGATAGGCGCGTATAGAACGTTCTTCTTGAGCCATGACACTACCCGCGAGTTCCTCGCAAAGTATCGCTGAGTGTCATCTTCTAGGCATGAGACGGTACGAATGTATTCGCTTAGAATCGTGCAAACACGCCAGATCAGCAAGACTGCAAGGAAGCTCCCAAGGCTGATAGTGAGGTAAGTCGCTACTTGGTAATCGATAGTATTCGATTCGTTATAGATCTGGAGAGCGTTTATTGTTCCTACAGTCTCCGGCGCAGATCCAGTTTGAGTTTTTCCCCTCTGGCCCGAGGTCGAGTTTGCTTGAGATGCCATGCTTCTGTGTGACCTCACGATTCAATCAACCTATCAGATATAGGGAGTTCGTAAGATTAAGTTACCTGTCAATAGGAAGGATAAAAGACTAGAATATATTATGCCATACGAACTAAGTCAAGGGAGATTGAAGCAACATTAAGTATTTAACTAAAGAATGCTGGGCGGCATTGCATAGATAAATTCGGCACATATGCCTTGGAAAGCCGGAGCATATCAAACTGCCTACGACAGTATAATTTAGGAGGGGACTAGGAAGTTCGACTATTGTCTAGTGTATGAAGAGTTACCGCATAATTCGTTATCATTAAGACCGACACCACACTAGATGACTCTAGATCCCTACAGTGGTTTGTTCTGGGGTTAGCTTTAACAATAAATTAGCTACTATAACTCTCGGCGATGTTATCGGCAATGTCGATGTTGTACACAGACCCATACTGTATATTCCGCGCCCCGCACTGTGCACGTTTCCCCACGTTTCCCCACATTTCCGCACTTCTCCGTACTTCTCCGCTCATTGTATGTTCTCTCGCGTTTTTGTCCCTATGCTCTGCAGATTTCCATATTTGTAGTTCTTAGTGAAGCCACATTTCTTCCCCGCACTTCAAATCTTTGCTTTAAGCAATTCTCATCCCAGCTCATAACCGAAAGCAGTCGAAGCATATAAGGTAACCTCTAAGCCTTGCCAGTGAGTCTGGCGTCCAAGATCTTTCTATAAAGAAGGAGAGATGGTGCTTAGACTTAGAGAATGGTTGAAGAATATCCAAGATTGGCTAATATATAGAAATGCCGATAGCGGTACAAGGATTATATTATGCGTATTATTAAGTAATTTGAGGTATTATAGCATACCTATTGTTAGTGTAAAAGTTGAAGTTGTGTTTGTTATACTAGATCAATCGACACATAGGTATAGTTTACTGCCCTCTTCATTAAGGTTTTGTCTTTAGTGTTATTTACTATTAAGGTTATTTCTTTAATTAGATAGCTATCCCTAATACACATAATCTAGACTGGACTGCGGACTGCAGACTGGACTGGACAGCAGTCCTTAGTCAAGGGGTCTAGTTCTATAATTTTAGGATCAGACTAACGTATTAGATAAGCAAGCCGAGCGGACAACCAAACCAATAACTTTTAACTAAGACATGTGTTTTTAGGTAATTTAAGTCAAAATGCCCCTATAACACAAGCACTAATTAGTTTAAAATAAAGGTAGAATTTAGCTAGCTATTAAGGCTTACAAGTTATGTTAATTTAAAAGCCTTAGGTATATAGTTTTATTATTTAATATTCTATATTTAATAACCTAGGAGTAGCTTTATAGGCACCCTGTACACATTAAATTATGTCCTAGAAGCACTAAGCTTATAGCTATAGAGGAAACAGTACTTGTTTAGTAGATTTTATTAATAGATATATAAGGCCTAGAATCCAGAGCCTCTACTATATAGTAAATAGCAAACCTTCTCTTTAGAAAGCAATTAAGTATAAATAGAAAGAAACTTATAGTGTGAGGGGTGGAGTCGTCTCTACCACATAAGGTCATAGTACGAGGGTGCTTTCGCATCCAGAACATACACAAAGGCAATAGGCGTAATAACATGCGGTCGGAAAAGAGGGAAAAGAGTTCTTCTCTATCCTAGTAATGTACAGCTGTGCTTAAATATGAAGACAGCGCGAGAAATACACTACGTGCCAGAACGGGTCCGGCGCGGAAAACTTTTTATGCAGCCATACCATCCTGCACCACCACACTATAAGCGGAGGATATTAGCTATACAATACTACTCATATTTTAATAGATGTAATTTAGAGAACTCTAGTAGGAGATTATACTCTAATGTGCCAACCTGCCCCTCCCGCGCTTGTATCCGATTATAACAACTAGGTCGAGGCAATAGAATACGACTATCTTTGCCTATTAAGAAGTAAGCCTCTAGGTAATACCATATAGAAATATTTTTAAGCAATTTCTGGGTTTAAATTAGCAATAGCGCCTTGTGCGGTTGGCAGGAGGTTTTGTGTTACAGAAAATGGGTATTTTGGAATATTCCTACTAAAAGCAGAAGTTGGAGATAAAATTTGCGTCTTTCTAGGCGCCAGAACACTATTTGCGTTAAGGAGAGGTAGAGAAGAGTATAAACTTGTTAGAGAATATTATATTCACCAAATCATAGATAGCGAGATAATGCAACTTCGTTTGCCAGCCGAGAGCATCCAGTTGAAATGAATTCGGCTCTATTTTTGGATCGTTTATAGGATCCACCCTAATCAGTTTCACATTATCTGGCCATCATATAAACAAGCGTGTGACTGTAATCCAAGCATCATCGAGCCAAATGTCCAAATTTCTCCTAGTGCCGCCTTTGACTGTTACTGTTAATAAAGCGCTGTATGAAGAGTAAAGATCCTTAATTCAATCCTGTTCCTTCTCGATGAGTAGTCGTTGGAAATAAGGGAACTTCGAAGTCTCATCTACGTCACATAGCTGGATGTGCACATATGACTATCGACTTGCAGGGGTACATGACAAATTCAAGTAATTACCCACGTACTTTGATGTATATTCGCTGGTTATGCCAACTAGTAGCAGCGGTACGGACACCGCCTTCATAGAAGCCACTGAAGCTATCCTGCCTATCGCAGCCGAACCCACTCCTCCGCACACCGAGTCCCTCGATTGGCCGAGAAGAGCCATCGTCAACGAGTACATAGAATCGATCAGGTACAACGGCACGACCGCCAGGCCCAACCATCACCGGCTCGGTGCTTCAGCCTTTCTCAACACCATTAACAGCACCGGCACCGGACCCCTCGCTTCCCCGCATATCCCACCCTTGTCATAAATGAGTTTCTCAGATGTCCCACCCTCACCATTCACGACTTCCTTGGTTGGCCCCCCCCCTGGGTCGTCGTCAGATCCTCTTTCCCCGCCATCAAGTTCCGCCACTCCCACAACTTCTCGGCCTCCACCAGCCGCATCTCCGACCATGAAAGCCAAGCTTTTTTTTTTTGGCATGAACAAGAACCTACTACTGGATAGGTCCTAGGAAATGATTGGTACTTGTATCTTTACCCCACAACGAGTATGCCAAAGATTAGGCCTTGTTAAGGGAGAACTGGTTTCCCCTCCAACGACGGAATTAAGATGAATGACCAGTTCTCTCACCTGCCCTGAAAAGCCAACCGTATTTGTAATCAAGATACAAAAGCTAGGACTCCAATTGAGTGCAATCCCACAGAAAACGTCCATCCGATGGTCGTGTGTGGGTTACCCTAAGTTTTGTCACAGGCTTCGAGTTTGGGGTCAGTTTTTCTTTGGCGTTAAGGTCTTTAACTGTTATAGATAGACAATTAAAGGGTGCATATTTGGTTGTACAATAGCCTTAGAGCGAGCCTCGAGTATCTCTTCAGATTACATGTTTGGGTATCATATAAATCTCAAGATAGTCGTTGGTTTCTTCAATTATAGTTAACCTGACCGTTGCCTGAATTCGTTTTGCTTCAAATTGCTGTGGTGGATCTGCCCCCGGGGGCCTCTAGGAGGCTTTATCTAGTGCTGCCTAGCAACAATCCCAGTTACTTGCAGAGCAGTTTGTGTAGTAACTTGGAGCCTAAACCATTGTTAACTAAGTCAGGCGATTCTAGCATTAAGAGGTAAGGTTTATAAGGACTATGAGGAAGAGAGGAGATATATGAATAATCTGTGAGGGATAGTAGTAGCTGCAAAATTAAAGAAGTTAAGAAACTCTTGTTTACTCTAGTGTTCTTAGTTTGAATTATCCCCTGCAGAAAAGAAGTGCAGACCGGGGATATCAGACGAACTGAAATGGGAATTTACCAGGATTCTCCAACATCTAGCTCAGCTACCTATCCCCACATGTTCCTATGAGGCACAGGCACTAAGTTGTGTCTCACCGCCTAGTGGCAGTATGTAGAAATGATAGATAGCTACTTTATTGATTGGGGGCAGAACGTTCTACTTTTAGGCGGTGAGACGCAAGTAAGGGCCTGTATCTCCGTATCTCTCAGTTTCCACCGCCACACCTTCGTATGCTGCCAAAAAGGTACACGACGATTTTTTCTTCAATCATTCATGCAGTGCTCGGTTGCCCTATCAACATTTCCTAAATTGGTTCATTGCATGAGGTCTCCGCCTGACCGGTAGAATCTGGTCCCTCCTCGTCTGGACGAATGAGGGCAAGCAATCGGCCCGATGAAGCAACATTCCAATGAAATCTATACAGTATTGCCCATTTTGCGACCATATAGCTTTCGATTTCCAGGTGTCGAGTCCCTAAAAAATCGATAATTAGAAAGACTTCCATCGTTTTCCACATTCCTCTATTGCTGGAGATCATCCTGAAACCTTTTTTTTTTAACGGAAATGAGCCTCCCAGCAGATTATGTTCCAGGTTTTGTTTGCCATCTAGGAACATGCAACATTACAGAATGGGGCTTCATTCACTACCAGCCAAGCATCCCGGGGAATGTGCTCTTCTTGATTCTTATCGATGCTCTCGCTGTTGCTCAACTTATCCTAGGAATATACTACAATACTAAGCTCGTGTGCGTAGCAATGCTCTTAGGGCTAGCATCCGAGTCTATTGGTTATGTCGCTCGAATACTTTTGCATTTGGACCCCTTTAACAGAACCTACTTCCTGTGTTACCTCATTTGCTTAAGTATCGGCCCTGCCTTTATTGCTGCCGCAATTTATTTATGCCTAGGTCGGATTGTAGTTACTTACGGGGAAGAGATTAGTCGAATAAAGCCTCGGTCGTATACAATCTTCTTTATGGGTTGTGACACCGTCAGTCTCGTTGTTCAAGCTGCCGGAGGAGGAATTGCTGCAGCAGCACCTGTAACTAATCAGCCTATGGTACTATACAGTCGTCTCACTTTTCTTCTAAAACAACCATTTTAGTAGTCTATTGTTTTGCTGACTCTTGTAGGTCCAACTTGGAACACATATTCTTGTTGCTGGTCTTTCCTTTCAAGTTGCGAGTTTGTTTGCTTTCTCGATTTGCAGTCTCGAATTTCTATGGCGAGTCAGAACCCACAAAGATCTATGCAATCCCAAGTTCGCAGATCTCTATAATAGCAATCGGTTTAAGTGGTTTATAAGGTGTACGTATCCAAGTTGTCAATTCTCAATGTGAAAGCGACTAATAAAATAATAAGCACTTTTCCTTGCAACAGCCTGTTTATTTATACGAACAGTTTTCCGATCTGTTGAGCTTAGTGGAGGGTTCAAAGGCAAGTTGGCAAATAACGAGATCCAATTTATGGTTCTAGACGGAGTTATGGTTATCCTTGCATCTTTCTGCCTGACGATTATGCATCCCGGTATCGCCTTTCAAAAGAGATGGAGCGAGACAGGCTTTCTATTCTTTCCTTTGAAGGCCGGAAATAATAATGAAATGGCTGATACCTCTGTACTAGGAGCTGAGATAGTGGCAAGGAAGTCAAATCTAATATATTTGGTAAGTAAGCGAGTAGTTCTCCTCGAATGATAGAGTCAGATGAGTAAAGTTAGTAGTATTACTGTTGTAACCTAGTCAGTACTTCATAGCCTGCAGATAGATGGTAAGAATAATACGCATTCGTGGGAATTCTGTATCTGAATTGTAGCCATGTATCTCCTTACGATTCGTGGAAGTTTTTGTTTTGGTGCCTCAGAGACTTCTGGTTGGGGTGTCTTTAGCCTTGTGGCATATCCAGGGGTCGTACTGATTGAATGGCCGGTTGGCACTAGGAGGATTCTATGACAGAAATTATAAGAAATTTTATATTGTCACGCGTTGGAACCCTAACAGTATTTCCGTGTATATACTATGTAAATGCGCAGATTTTGGTAAGGCTCGCTTAGCGAATCTAGCTGCTGATTAGCTAGCTAGAGTTATGCATTTATAGCGTTATAGTATAAATACAGTTTAGGGTTACGTATTTCTGGATTTAATTTCTACTATAGAAGTAATTCAAATATAGTATTTAACTTAGTGCTACTACTACTACTACTGCCCAAAGTAGTATAGCTATAGTGTCACGGGGTCGTACGGATCTTATTCAGAAAGCGTAGTGTACCTCAATTCAAGTTAAGAATAAACTAAGGAGAGAAGAGGAGTCCTTTCCTCCTTCTCAAGAACTATATACATAGGTAGGTGGAGCCTTATTTCCAGCGTGCCATTGACTGTGGGTACCCTTTACTACATATGGGAAGGGGAAGAGGTGAAGCGAAATGATACTGCTCGTACTAAGGCGCCTCATGGCTCGTGAGGCGGTTCGTATCGAGAGGCCTCACGTGGCAGTTTGTTCTAAGTGCTTCGTACGGATTGAGTTGTTCTGTGAGGCGGTTCGTCATGTGTCTTACTTATCGCAGGTGCTATATGCACCAAGACATTCTACGGGTATTAACCCGTCACATCGAGTCTAAATATACATATTTTACTTACCTGCCTTAGGGCAATTAGCAATTAGTACTTTTAGGCTTAAGGGCAAGCCTTAGCTTTTAAGGAGAGGGGATATAACGATCGGGTCACGTGATCGTTATATAAGCTGTTATGTGACTATAGTTATATAACTATAAGTTAGTTAATTTTGCTACAGCGTTATATAGGTTATAGATCCTAATCTTACTTTATATATTAGCTATATACTCTTTTTCTTCCTTTTCTTCTCTCTCTTTATATTCTTAATATCCTTTGTACCAGACCTATGGGATAGTTACTAGTTTAGTCATAGAAACGCACTCCTATATGCCTCTTTTCATGCACGTGACGTTTCGTGTCGTTACACAAATAGCATTCTTATTCTATAAGTTTACTTAGCAACGATACGTGACCCTATTAGTTGATACTACTATCTCTCTTATATACCTATACGCCCTTACCCGTACCGTTTAACCTATAAGCGTTACAAGTAGTTGTAACAAATATCTACGTTTACGCTTTCACGATAAGCGCTACGGCGACAACAGCAACATTAATTAATAGCAACAGCAAGGTCGTATATACATTTCCTTGGGGCGTATATATCTCTAAGAATTAGGAAGGGATCGCGTACATTTTTAGATAGTTTAGGAGTTGTAGGGTACGAATTAGGTGCCGTCGAATTTTAGTGTTTGCGAACCCGCCGTTTACGCAAACTCGCCGTTTCGCGAGAATACAGCTCTATAGGGCGCTCGCAAAAACAGTGGTTATAGCGCATGATTCAGGAAATTCAGGGCCCTTAGCCGCTATAAATACAGGCTACCCACTATTGTAAATAGCTAGTTGATTTTAGTTAGTTCAATCAATTGCTTATGTTAGCTACATGCACCACCTATATAGCCTGTAACACCAACAATTCCGTAAGTATCACTCGCCTCACCGCCTACCCGCGTACGGCGCCGTTCTGCCACCTAACTATCACCCGCCATCCGGCCACTTGAATCCAAGCTTGTGTGAGCCAACCTCTGTGAGATATCAAAGTAATGGACCATTTTGAGGCGTCAGGAATGAGAATTCATTCATCATCGTGTCCCATACAAACTCGTCAAATCCAGGTTGGGCCAAATCAAATTGCAAGTTCAGTTGGCTTGCAGAAGAACTATGCGGATCACCTATTTCTGGCCCTATATGATTTGTGCTAACTGCTGGCGGCATCAATCCTTGTATGTCCGTACTCCTGACTTCCGGATACAACAGCTGTGAAAGGGGTGACTGTTCTTGCTGTATTTCAAATTGCCCCGGGGTAGGTCTATTCTCAGCCCCAATTCGGCTTTCATAACTAGATTGTATACTTTTGAGCACAGCTCCATAATTGTATACCATATCCCTGGCGCCGTCATCATCAACAACCTGCTTGGTCACTGTGGCCAATTTACCCATATACATATCCAGCATATGAGGTATCATAACTTCCTTTTCAGCAGCTCTTCTGAAGTAAGCTTCTAGCGATTCCGCTTGGTCATGTTGCCGTAAATTTATCTGTTCTTGTCCTGTGATACCAGTCTCAGAGTTGAGAAAAACAGTCTTGACTTGAACGATGAAGACGTAAGAAAGTTCTGTCCACCAAGAGAATGGAAAATGAAGTAGGTCGGCATTCTCAACTGACAGATACCAATCATGAAATGAGACAGTTGCGGCGACGAGCCGCCACAGCATATTAGTCCGCTGCATTGATAACTGAATTGAGAGATCAGTCTCTGATTGAGTGAGTCGAGCAGGCACGAAAGTGGATTGCCAAGGCTCATTATAGAGGGCGATTTCATAAATCCAGACTTCCAAGAAGTGAAGATGTTGGATCAGAATAGTATTTCTGTTTGTTGAGCCAATGCCCTTCTTAAGTCCATCAAATTCACGAGAGAAAGAATCAATGGTGATCTGGAGTGCGCGCTCGCCTCTTATGTCGCAGGTAGATGGATCGTGGTAGCAGAAAGCGTCACTGATCTTCCTTTGAAGAACTTGGATCCCCACAAATGGCACGATCAACTGATCGCTAGGAACATCCTTCCCTTTTGATAGAGATGTGCAACAATCCTCCATATACGACGTGTAGTGCATAATCGTTCGTTTTCTCAAAACCATTGATAAACTTATTAGAGTTGATAGTCAGCTCGACGTTCAGAAAATTGTAATGTGCAAGTAGAGCATACGTAGATGATAAACAATATGTACCAAGAAGCGCTCTCATCTCTGCCGGATTTTTTGCTTTCCCCTGAGTTGGGGCCATCTCTAGACCTCTCTTTCCTTTATCATTCGAGTCCAGTCTCAACTCATGGCACATGCTAACACAGAGCTGTAACATAAGGAAGTATTGATGCTTTCCAGGCAGACAGAAGTATTGATACCAAGCTACGAATATCAAAAGACCTTGTAAAAGATCCATACTAGCTTCATTACCCATCACTAAGCGGTTGCAAATCTGCTTCTTGATCTCCTGTCCTAGTCTGCGCTGTAGTATGGGATCCTCAAAAGAAGTGACAGCCATAATACACAAGAAAAGGAATGGATTATCGCGTCGAAGAGCTTCCGCGCTGACTGAGGGAGGCACAATCACAAATGGAAAGTAGTGGACGAAACCTCGTCGGAAGGTATCCAGTTGACGATCCACAGATGCTAGGCCTCCTAGATTGTGTAGAGCAACGTTGGTCAAGCTATCATTATGAACGTCTCTAGACCTGGGCAGGGACCCGGAAGACGCAAAGTGACTTCCGCTTATTCGGTCGTGTGAGGATGAAAAGCTGGAATAAAGAATCTCAGTGGTAGAGCGATTACTTCGGGGTCCTTGAATTGAGTTTGAGTGGACATGTTGTGTTAAAGTAGCTACTTCTGTGGACAACAGCTCCACCTTCTCCTCGAGTCTCTTGACAGATCTGAGGACGTATTAGCTTACACTATGCCGATGAAATACCTGGTGAATATGGAAGTGTGTCCTCAATCACTGAGTCCACTTAAATAACTGCCTTTAGTTCAGTCATTAGGTTGAGTTCAGCGATTGAATTTTGCACATCATCAAGCGCTCGAGTTACTCTTGTGTGCACGCCGCTCTAAAGCGCTCTCATTAAATCTCGAATCCTACAAGACCATACAGACAGCAGATGAGATTTTGACACTCACGAGATTTCTTTGCGATTTCTTCTTGTCTCAGAAGAAGGCTCTGCATATATGCACCCTTTGCCCAATCTTTCACATCTTCCGCATGATTCTGCGTCCAACGAAGCAGAAGTGCACTTGACCTTGGCGCTGGTGCAGCTGAGGCACGCTCGCCTTCTTACCCGTAGATTTTTCATCAATGATGAATCCGGAACGTCCATCGTGGTGAACTGGAATTTTGTACACAGACATGGACGAGCTGATGTTTGAAGGGAAGGTCGGTCGGAAAATACGAAACGGCAGCGGCCATTCCGACCCGAATTATGATCAGCCGAATTTAAGGGCTTAAACTATTTTAGGACTAGTGCTATAATATCGGATATTATCGTACTTTCCGTGCCTACCAACATTCTCCTTTCTTTGGCAGCACAATATAACAAGACGCTCTCTTTCAGAATCCTCGACGAATACCATGCTATCATTTCCGAACAGCAGTAGGAGTTTCCGCTGCCGAGTAATCCTCTATGGCTGTATATAAGGACTTCGATCGCTGCCATGGAGCAGCTCAATCACAAAACCCATCAACCTTGAACAAAGACTTCGATCACAATCATCATATCATACTCTTTACTTTATCAGACTCATCAAAAAATAATTGTTCCATATTTCTTCCAGAATGCCCGGTCTTGCCTTTCTTCTCAGGGGCAAATTTTTCCCGCCCAAGCAAATCACGACGAGTTTCGAAGGCAAGACCGTCGTCGTGACAGGGTCAAACTCTGGCGTGGGTTATGCAACCGCTCTCAAATATGTCCAACTCGCCGCGTCAACCGTCGTTCTAGGTGTCAGGAGTCTGCAGAAGGGTGAAACAGCAAAAGCGCAAATTGAAAAAGCGACAGGGCGGACAGGCGTTGTTCAAGTATGGCAATTGGACTTGGCTAGCTTCGAAAGCATCGATGCTTTCGCCAAGCGAGTCGAGAGTTTGAAGAGGATCAATGTCGCTGTTCTTAACGCAGGCATCGTTCCTAGCACTTTCAAGCTGTCTAAGGACGGATGGGAGAACAATCTTCAAGTCAATACTCTTGGGACCGCGCTGTTAGCGATCCTCCTCACCTCAAAGTTACAAGCGTCCCGAACTGCAGAGTCACCGGCACATCTAGTTGTAGTCTCATCGACAGGGCACATCGAGGTGCAGCTGAAACCCGAAGACAAAGATCAGCTTCTTCACAAATACAATAGTGACCTTGGCGTAGGACCGTATCATCAGCATATTTCCTCGAAGCTGTTTATGATGTGGATCACAAGAGAACTGGCATATCGCTGTCTCGATGCCAATGGCAAACCAACGGTCATCATTAACGATGTGTGTCCTGGTTCTTGCCGGAGCGACGTTGCAAGAGAGTTCGACAGCATTCTGTTCGTCATTGCCAAGGGCATCGGCTCTTATCTGCTTTTGAGACCTGCGGAATATGGTGCTCGCGTGGTTGTTGGCGCATCCACTTTAGGGGAGGATTCACACGGACGGTGGTGGTCTGCAGATGGAAATTACAGGCCGTTAGTTAACCTTCCATGAGAGAAAATGGAGTTGCGCTGACAAATACAATAGATCTGGCAAATACATTATGAGTGACGAAGGCAAGATCTTGCAGAAGGCAATGTGGACTGAAGTCGTCGGTGTTCTTGAGGAGAAAATTCCTCGAGTCAAGGATGTGATTGCGAGTCTGTCTGAGCGGAGGACTTTGTGATAGGAAGTATGTTTTGTAATATGTATTTTCAGGCATTTCTAGGGCGAACATTATTTTCCTTCTATTTCAGATTCCAAACTCCGTGTTTCACTCAACTCTCATCGAATTCCAGCACTTGGGTGTCGATGAGAGTGGAATCGAACGATCTTGGTGACATTTCGATGCTACAATTAGTACAGTAAGAAACATACGTAGTCCGTAATGTAGCTTTTGTGGAGCTGGCGTTGATTCCGGATTTATTTCTGTAAGAATATCGATGCTGTACAAATGGGTTCGAGCAGGTTCAGGTATTAGAGGGTAATCCCCAGAACAGACTGGCTTGAATTTGAGTGTTGGAGGGTTTCTTGAACAAATATTTGTAATGGTAGAACACTTTCAAGGTGTTGGTCATATTAATAGATAGAGAGGCCCTATTACTTTCAAGACAGTAACGGAATCTGGAATAATTATAAGCATAAGGTCGTTAATACTATCTAAGACTCCGAAAACTAACCTAGGAGACTACTAACAAAGTTTGTCCTTATAAATTAATCCTAATATAAGTAGACGATCCCGAATATTGTCTCTCTAAGGCCCGTGCTACTGTTTGGCCGTAAGAGGTAAACAGTCGCAGCATGGTTGTCGGCGAAGACAATAATGATATTTCCCTAAGACATTGCTTGTAATATCTACAATAGTACCCACAAACAGCATTTGTGATTCATTGTCGGTTGGGTCCTTTTGCCTTTAGAAGGTTTGATCCTACTAGAGATTCCTCTTGTTCAAAGGCTTATATTTCTTTTTCTTTCCTCTTATACTACACGTCAATCCTACAACATCAAAGCAACCAGTTAGTCCGCCAATCCTATAGAGTCTAGAAGCGACACATCTGGAGATGCTTAGTGTGTCTCTACGAGATTTCCCTGCTGCTTGTGTATCCAAATCGGGAATGACTGAAGTCTTATCAGAAGTCCTTCTGAACACTGGGAACCAAATGAAAACCGCATTCTCCGCAGTAATTTCGCTCACAGTCTTGTTGCTAGCAACACAGTCACTCTTAGCAGTGCAAGTCAACGACATCTTCCAAGTTGACAGTCGAGTGGGAAAACATTCTTATAAGCAACAGCAAATGCTGATGCATCTCAATCACCGACTATGGCTAGAAGCTCCAACTAGTGTACCGAACACGCTGACAGCACATACGGCATGGAAACTGGATGAAAGCATTCATTGAACGATAATCGCCTCACATCTCTTAGCAGCTGCCGCCCATGCAAGTAGTACAGGTATTGTCCAGTATCAACCATTTCTGGCGTCCTTACCTATCGATCGTCGAGTTGCACTTTGGAGTTTGAAGGACAGGGATCCGTGGCTAGCATATATTGATGCAAAACAAGCTCCTCTTGTGTCGCTGCGGGAGTGGCTTGATGGAAATGAAAATAGTTATGCTAAAGCTGCCAGTGTGTCGCAGAGAATCTTGTTAATTTTGTACTAGCCTTGGACTCACAGAAGGCACGAAGCTTAGTTGAGCAGGCTGTTCGCTAGCTCACTTGGATTTTCATCTCAGCTTAGCTCTTCTTAACGCCATGATCTGAAATATCAATTAGGCACTCACAAGAGATAGTTGAGTTTACTTGAGGTTTGAGAACAAGTTCAGGCGCGGTATATTTGCAAATATAACCACAGCATAGCACACGTGATCCTACCCCTTTTGCTTCGGAAATCCTATATAATGATTTGATCAACTTGCGCAGTACAGTAGTGCGTGGTATTGGTTTCGAAATGGCCATACGAGAAACTCTGGAAGAAATCAGCAACAGATAAAGATTATAGATAAATCAATGAACATCCTCCAAATTTATTATATAATCGAATGAAAGACCATCGGGTTGGGTAAAATTCAAATAGAAAGGAGACGCTACATGGAGGCAAAGATACTAATTTTTGACGTATCTTTAAACACGGAAAGAAAAGGGAGGTAATTCGAGTCATTGCTATGTATTGTGTGCCGTGCAATCCTCTAGCCGGTGGCTTTTCATTGATGTTACATGCTTGCAACTTGCTCAAAGCTAGATAAAGAACTGTACTAAGGATTGAAGTGTAACCTGCCAAAAGAAAAAGAGCAAAGATGAAGTGAGAGGTTCAAGTATGTTGTGCATTGTCTCTTGTCACTTGGGTCTCTGACAGCTCTACCCACCCGACCATTTGCGCCTGCACAGTCAAATATGAAACCTTGCTGGTTCAAACTAAATCTTTACAGTGGAATTGGAAGTTGAGCTCAATGTTGCTGGTTTCAAGTCCTGGCGCTTGAACAGCTGTGGCCCATATCTCTAAGATCGTCACGCTTTCTTTTGCTAGACTTCTTTATTTTCCCTAATAAGTCCTGCCATTCTCTTTCTAGCACAGCTTTACTCTGATCAAGGTCGGACCCTATCTTATTTAGGTGAGTTAAGTTTTCAATTACTTCTGCCCAAGGTTGTGATGCTGTCCGTGAACCATTCTCTATTATATCTTCCTTTAACTTCTTCTGCTGCTGCTGAATGCTCCTTGCCCGTTTGAGTAGTAGTATGACAGCCTTATTGTTTCGGACGGCTGTCGCTATACTCTTGTGTGTGTCTGTCTGGCTGTCTTGAGGATTTGCGACCGCTGAAATCTGGGACGGATCGGTTTCGGTTTCGTGCGTGTTTGCGGCATCGCTACTCCACAGGAGTTGCATCCATTCTTGGTATATCCGTGCATGTAGCACATCAAGTGATAACTCTCTCCTGACGAGGTCTATAAACTTGTATTCCAGCAAGTGTTCGGAGGATCTTTGGGTAGGCGGGTCATCAACCTTCGAAGCACTGTCTGCCATACTAAGTCGTACAAAAATTATTGTTGTGTAGCAAAGAATAACCTGTACAAAAACATTCGTAATAGAAGATCTCTATTAAGAGATAAAAAAGTTACAAAGTTGCAAAGTCACCTTTTGAATAATGCCTTTGAGATTTTACTAAAACTAAAATAAGTAAGAAGGATTTTCGAAAAGAAGAGATAGAGGGCGCGGGCTTCGGACTTTCCTACGTAGTACGGAGAACCCGATATTGTAGCAAGACAGGGTGTTCGCGAATGCCAAAATTCGATGGCACCTAACTCGTGCCCAATAACTCCTAAACTCTATAAAAACGTATTTAATTGGAGCGCAGCTACTACTATATTCCGTTTTTTTTTTCTCTTCACGTGACATGAAGTTACTTTTTCTTTACAGGCTCTTTGGGTATCATGTGACCTAAGACGATGTATGTTACATGATTTGCCCCCTTTTTCGGCCCCTACTAGCTTGATATTACCCTTGTAAAACGCGTTACACGCTTACTACAGCTTGTTTATTTATGTTTTTGTTTATATTCTCCTTTCTTTTAGACCTGTATTCTCTGTTTTTAACCTATATATATTGTAATAGATTTAAAGTATTATAATATTTGCCCTAAAAAGCTTTCTCTTTTACTATTTCTTATAGATGCTTCCAACCCTAACAGCAAGATCCTTTCTAGCTATATTCCCTGCTATACAAAACGCGCCGAAAAGATTCAAAAACGAAAAGCTTTACAGCTACTTAATCTGAATATTATTTCAAATATACCTATAACTCGACCTACAAAGCGTTAACGGCCTTCTATAGCACGTGTCGTACTATTTATTGCGCCTCCGACGGCTCCTACAGCTCCGATTTAACCTAAATTGCCTTTGAATACGTCTGCCCTCCGCTATCCCCTTCCTTCTACGAATCCTCCGAATCCTCCGAATCCCCCGAATCTTCTAATACCTTTTATACCTCCTGTAAACGCGCCAACAACACCTAACGCTAGCTTTCTTCCGGACAAAGAATAGGGCTATATTTAAGATTTCTATACCAAACTAGACTCTGTTAAGATAGAGACTTATATCCGGTATAAGGAACAGTAGTTTCGAATAGAAATATATTGGGATATATATAGGGCCTGCCGGGAGAAGAGGGATATAGGTAAACCTAACGTGTTTTTAATGTTAGTAGAGAACTAGATAGATCCCGGAGCGGTTCTAGCCTATTTGCCTACCTTAACGGACGCAGAAGAGATAATTATTGCCTATACTTATATTTAAATAATAGTATATTGCGTCTGTGGCTATTAGTATTACTATACTAGCTACTGTGTAAGTTTTATACAAAGCTACGCAAAGACTATAGATATATTGCCTAATTTACCTTTAAAGCTTAATATTATCCTTTTATGTCTGTCTAACAGGGCTATAGCAGCTAATAGCAGGTAGGGTTTGAGGTTTGGGTTTATTACTATCTAGAGCTATCTTGCTAATTGTTTTATTTAAATACAGTTTTAATGCTATTCTCTTCTAATATATTAGGTATTAGTCCTCTATTGTATATAATCCTACCTCTTATGCCGCGCGTGTTTTGCGGCAGAAAACACGTGCACGGGCCCCTACCGTGCCCGCCCTTTCGCCGATTCTGTTAGGAAACATTCTAGTAGGAAATATGTTTTTCTTTTATTATCTAATTAATTGTTCTACCCTATATTTGTGATTTTGATCTAGTATTGTTTTGGTTTATTATAGCTAGTAAGCTTGCTTATAACCCCTTATACTAGGTTCTAGTCTATTGTAACGACACGAACGTGGAGTCACGCTACGTAGAGGCATGTGGGAGTGCATAGTAGGCTAAAAGGCTCCATTTCATAGGTCTGATACGAAGGAAATTAGAATATAGAGAAAGAAGAGAAAAGGAGAGAAAGGGAGCCAAGCTATATACAAGTAAGATTAGGATCCGAAACGCTTCCTAGTCTAATCTGCATTCCATATAACGCTGTAGCGAGACTAACATAGTCACATAACAATCACGTGACCCGATCGTTACATCCCCCCTCCTTGAAAACACAGCTTGCCCTTAAGCCTGAAAATACTAATTGCCTTTAAGGCAAAATGAGTATAATTTAGACTCGATCACCTGTATCGGGTCTAAGAACCTTCCGAATCGCCTCCGAGTCCTTTTCCTGTCGCCTACGCTGTTCGTACGCGTATTGGTGCTCTTGATCAATTGATAGAAGGGCCTGAACCATTAAAGAGTAGCTTTGCCTCCATTGAGCCTTGACTAGTACAGCTGCAATTCGGAGCTTTGGTATAATTTTTGCCCATATATATTGAAACTATTCTGATTCTGATACGCCTCCTAGTATAGCCTGGCTAAGAAATCGTGCCCTAAAATTACTAAATAATTCGTAGCCCTTTTCTCCTATTTGCATATAGTCGAATTGATTGCGTGCCGATTCAGTTTCGAATCCTGTAGTAAAGTAGGAGTCGAGTAACTAAATTATTTCTTCGGCAGTAGCGAAATCGTTTAATAGAGAGTAGTATCGAGGTTCTAGGTAAGCCCTAGCCGTCCCAGTAGTTACGGACTAAATAAGTGCTTTCCTTGTTACCTCTAATATATAGTAATCCGAATTAACTACGAATCTGTCCCGAATCGTAATATACTATTGTCTAAAAGAGGGGTTCTTGCTATTGTCTAAAGGTGTAACGACACAAAAGATCACGGGCTCCGTAGAGGTATATAGGAGTACAATATCGGAGGCTAATCGGGATCAATTATAGGTCTAGTACGAAGGAAAAACTAAGGTATAGAACAACTCTTAGGTATAGTATAGTTCCTATATATCTATCGCTTAGGCTCCGGAGCAATTAGCTTCCGAAACGGTTCCGAAACAATTGTGCTTAAGACTTAGTTCTAACAAAGGGCTTGACAGAGTCACGTAACCTCTTTTAAGCAACTTAGGAGAATGTTCTATTGTTATATCCCCCCTTCTTAAAATCAGAGCTTGCCCTCAAGCTTCTGTATATAGAGCGTTTCCGGTAGTAATTCGGTTATTGGTTTTTTTTTTTTTTTAGCAAGGTGTTTCCCCTATTGTCTATTTATGTTTGTTGTGTTTGCTTAAATCGCTATAAGCAGCAACAATATTAAGTATTCCTAATAATACTAAGAATTTGTATTAATATAAAGAACAAAGAATAGTAGTAAATAATAATAGAAAATAAAGCAAAGGCTCTTAGAACCTTAGGTATAAATTAACGTAGACTTTCTTTACTTTTCTTCTTTTCTTTTTCTTTTTTAGTTATCGTAGCAGTAGCAGCAACAGCAACAACAACAGGTAAATACCTCTTTCGCAAGCGAGTCGAAGGGTGCCTAAGTTGCCCTAGCAAAAATGCCTATCCCTGTCCCTCCTATAGTGCTTCCGGAAGCCTACCGAGTCCTCTATGTGCAGTATATACGGGCCTAGGCTTGCTTAGCAGAAATTTATAATTATAAATTCACTAACCCTGCCTCTAAAAAGTATAGCTACTGCACTAAGCAGAACGCCGCGTGCGCCCCCGTAAGTACTCCGAATTCCCTCTAAATCGGCTCCTAGGCTAATAGTAGTATATAGCTCCCTTTCTTTGTAAAGGATAAATTTGCTGCTTTGTAGGCTGCCCAGGACAGTCCTGCTACTTAAGTCGCCGCTAAGGCACTTAATAATATTATTGTTATAGCCTCTTCGGAGGTACCGAAGACGGCGGGGGGCCTGGCCCTTGCTACGTTATTAGAGATTAGCCGCCTAAGAGAGGTAGTAGAGGTAAGTTAATCCGAATACCTTCTAAATTAGCTCTAACTATTCTACAGAAGAGTAGGTTAGTGTTAGCAGCGTTAGCCTCTTTAGTAGTAGATAGTTTAGCTCAGGTAGAGGCCGCCCTTGCGGAGCAGGGGAAGAAGGGGAAGGGGAAGGGAAGAGGGGCCTCTGCAGAGGCAGGAGACTCGGGTAGGGTAAGGGATAATCCTTTTAGGGGAGATACATAGAGGGGTTTTTCGGTAGTGTTTCGGTAAAGGCTATAGGGGCTTTTTACTTTATAAACTTTAACCTTTCCTTATTATAGTAGTAGCTATTTGTTACAAAACTAGGCAAGTATTCTAGAAAAGTTTATAAGGTAAAGGTTACTTATTAGTACCTAGTTTATAGTATTTTTAGTCTATAATTAATATTACTTATAAGCGTTTCTTTCTAACTTTTCTTCTAGTCTATTATCTTCTAAGTAATCTAAATTCTCTTTGCCCTTCTCCTAAGCCTATAACTATAGGGAGAGGTTTCGTAGAGGACCTAGCTTGTTAGGGTATTTCTTATAGAATTGTTATAGTAGGTATAGAGAGCCTATAAAGTTAGAAGTAGAGTAGAATATAGGATCCGGGTTATAGCTAACCTAGGACACCTTATATTTTAATATATTTCTTATAAGCTTAACTACTTCTATTCCCTAGACTTCTTACTCCTAATTTCCGGATATTTCTTTACTAGTAGGTTTAGGGTTCTCTTGACCGGGTAAAAGGTCCTTTAGATCCTTTATTAGCACGTTAGAGGCAAAAACGTTATATATTTATAAACCTTTAGAAAGATCTAGTTAATACAAATTTCCTATTTTCTTAAGTATCCGAAATAGACCTTCCTATTAATTAGTAAGCTTCTAACTAGGTCGGGAGGTCTTAAGGTTCTTAGTAGAAAGGTAGACAAAGTTATTAACTTCCTAATTAATAGCTTTTTAGTATTAATTCTTATATTTTAATATTCTTTCTTAAGCTTTTTCTATATTTTCCTTAG
>JAPZPC010000261.1:0-38230 GCA_037952705.1 Haplographium delicatum
ACAAACCCCCCCCACCCCCACACACACCCCCCCCCCCACGCCGGCCCCGGGCCAATTGGAAAACCCCCCCGCCCCCCCCCCCCCCGGCGGCCCGCCCCCCCGCCCCCCCCCCCCCCCCCCCTCTCCCCCTGCACCGGGCCCTGACAGCGAGTCTCGACAATACGGAAGTTATTTTTTCAATCTCGCTTCTCCCTCGGCGCCAAAGGATCCAATCATCAGGTCGTTTCGACTGGATTTCTATCGATTCCAGCTACAGTACAGTACAACGGGCTGACAGAAAACCCTCTCCCTCCCTGGGGGCTTCCACGCCCTCCACGCCCGCCACCCCTCGAATACTCACTCGGGTCGTACAGTATCTGATTCTATCCCTCCTGTATCCTATCCGGTCGGTCCCCTCTGGCCCTCTGGGTGCCAACTCTGCTGCTACTCTGCTGCTACTCTGCTGCTAATCCCGTCGCACCGTTGCACCCTGGGGTCGTCGTCCCCCCATCAGCCTTACACAATGTCGTAAGCTGGCTGTCCGGCCCCCCGTCCTATTTTGGAATTCGCAGAGAGTCCTGATTTTAGTCTTCCTCTGCGGCCATGCAGCGTGGTTAAGCCGCACATGCAGGCCGCACACTACAATAATCCATAACGCAGTCCACCCCATCCATTCGCTCGCTCGTTATATTTGGAACCAACACGACATTCCTCACTTCTGGCTCTTACTCACTCACTTCCTTACTTACTTCACCTTATCCTTCACCTCCGCCTCCCCTTCCTCTGAGCTTCGTCTCTCTTTCTCAATTTTCTTTTGCGACCGGGTCCCGTCTTTTTCATTCTCATTCTCTTCTCTTCTCTTCTCTTCTCTTCTCTTCTCTCGGACTTTTTTGCACACTCACTTTTTCTCGGACCGTGCCAGGAGAGTTCTGACCCGGGGGACGCTTCAAGGTGGACAGCCGCGCGCGAAGGAATGAATTAAAAGAAATATCTCCAGTCAAGTGTGAGGGATGGCGAGTTCTGTGACGCCTATTCTCACTGTCCTCACGGCGGCGCTTGTTCCTACAGATCCAACAACGTCCTCTGCCGCCGCGTCGACTGGTACACCCGCTGTATCAATTTCTTCTACATCCTCGACTCCTTCGACGCTTTCCACAATCACAACGCTGACCTCGACATCCTCTCCAACCACCTTGGCCACACTCACCACCGCATCCTCATCCAGCACGCCCAGTTCGACTCTCCACCCGGCCGCCAAAGCGGGCATCTCGACAGGAGCGAAGGCAGGCATCGCGATCGCCTCAGCATTCGCCCTCGTCATCATCTCCGTGGTTTTCATCTTCCTCCATATCGGCTACCGTCGCAGACGATACGCCCAGAAGCAAAAACTCGGCTCCTTTGTCGTCCGAAACGTCAAATCTGGGAGCACGGCGGTTGGGACGAGCAGTGGAGAGTTTGGATATGACAGGCCACCAGTTGAAGAGGGACGAGAGAGCCTCACGAGGGGTTTTAACAATGATACAGAGTCGAACCGTGCGGGTCTAGGTGTGCAACTTAATGATGGGAATTCAGGCGGCGCCAGCAGCGACAGCGGCGACTTGGGGTTGGGACTGGGGCCGCACGACAGACAAAAAACGAGCTCGCCCGAAAGCAAACTCAGTGAACAGTTTGGGGACAACTTTGGATATGACGAAAACGCGGGTGGATGGGTTGTGGGTGGTGCTCGGTCATTAGGTTCAGGATCAACACCGCTCCTCGGCGGGAGCAATGCCAACAGCGAAAATGGCGGTAGCCCAAGACATTGGGGAGTGGAAATGGAAACGCCTGCAAATAATGGTGGTGTCTTCAGTCGAGACTGGGCTGGTAGAGCTGGATATACAGCGATTGCGAATCCTGCGCCGATAGACACCGACAGTAGTGTCCCGGGCTGGAATCATACAACGACACACCCACAAACTCCTACGCGGGGTGTTGTTACCAGCGAGCTTAATTCGACACCAGCCTCGTCGGTGATTTCCCCATCCTCAAATAATGGATTTAACCCTGCCAGTGCTGGCATTGTCTCGCCTCTCGGTGGAGTTGTCTCTCCCCTGGGGGGGATTATCTCCCCACTTGGGGCCATTATCTCTCCTATGACGAGCGTCGTCCCTCCGACCCCCATATCCTCCAATCTCAACAATATAGCATCGGCATGGGCACAGGAGGAACGTGAGCGTCAAAACCAAAAGGAACTTGATGAGAAAAATGGCAAAGAAAACACGACACGTGACGACAAGGTTGAAATGCAGCCGATGACGGCGTATCAAAATGCGCTGCCTCCATTCTTCCCTAGTGGTTTCAGGGAAGTCTCGAGTGGCTTAGAACCCCCTACGCCGATCGAGGGACCGGCCGAGGGATCTCGGGGCGTGGATAAGCTGGGGATGATTGAGGAGCAGTAATATAATCAATATATGCAAAAAAGCATTTGCCTGGAGTTGGAATACCTTTGATGTCTGGAGTTTGGTTGTTTAATGGAATGGAATGAAATTCGGGCGGGTTATGCATGGCTGACGCAGCCGGAGCTTTTGGGAGCGTATTTTGTCTTATATATATATCTTTTTTTAAACATTTTTCAAACTCAATATATCTAGTGATAGACAGACAACTTCAAGTTTTCTCTCTCTATATTGTACTTTTTCTTGTCAAATGTTTCTCGAAGATATTAATAGTAATAAAATTGTAAATGTGTTTTTTTCCATATTTCTTCCTCGCGTCACCTCATCTCACATACTCCGGAAGCCTGAATTCTATTGTTTTATCCTGAAAAAAAAAAAAAAAACAAATGATCATAGACTACTACGTAACGGGTAAGGATATTTATTCTCTCATTTATTTGATAGTTGTGCCCGAGACACTTTTCTTTTCATTTTCTTCTTTCCGTCCCTTCTGCCTTTCTCCGTTTGTTTTTTATGCTCCCTGCCCAAACATGCGCTTGGCATCAATATCAATATCGCTTGCGTTAGCACGGATAACAACAACCACGCCCTCCTCTCTTTGGTGTCGGCAGAGGAAGAGGGGAGGGTCAAGGCCATGGCCATGGCCAAATTCCGAGCAACTCAAAAAAAAAAAGAAATTTTTTTCTCACTTTTTTATTAAATTAAAACCCCTCTTTTTCTGAGGTTGATGAGCGATGTGCGCGTCGACGAGAGCGGAGAGACTACCGGTATTGGCTCCGGTGCTAGGTGAGGCCAGGTTTATGAGGTCGTCGAGGAGAGCGGGGTTTGATGGTTGTCGGTGGGAGGGATTTGGATGTTGGTGTTGGGGGGTGTTTTTTTCTTGGTGGTGAGGATATACTTTTTGCTTTTTCATATATGGGTTGTTAAGAAAAAAAGACGTAATAAAACCTACTAACAGCCCAAACTAGACATTCCCACCCTCGTCCCTTGTGTAGTGTTCCAATCCATATCCCAGCACGAACTCGCACACTTCTCAAAAAAAGGTGACTACGCCCTTAGACTCGTCAACAAGACGGGGCCGATCATCAACTACGTCGTTACGATATTGTGGGCGCGGCGTTCGAACGATGATGTCGTCTACGCGGTTTTGCGCGAGTTTGTCGAGCCGCGTCGAGGAGAAGGCGAAAGAGATGGGTTTCTGGCACCGTTTTGTATACCTGAAATATGCCTATCTCTCCCGGGACGTCTTCGCCTCCTATGAGATGAGAATAGAGGCCGCCTGAGAAGGGTGAAGAGTGAGGTGGATCCCCGAGGGCTATTTTCTGTGGGGGGAGAAGGGGTTCGTGAAGGTTTGATAATAGGTAGTTTTGAGGATGCCGCACGATTGGTACATATATATGTGAATATTTGAACATAAAATATTGAAAATTGAAACAACTGTGACCGTATTAAAAGAAAGGAAAGTTGGCTATGGGATGTCCAAAGTCAAGTTAAAGTTTTGGAATGATGATATATGATTGGTGGGCCCTTGTCCTCTAATTAAGTGTCTGCATTGCGGCCCGTAGCTTGCTAGACCGGTACATGTTTTAAAGCTAGTTGAAACGGCTGTGGCCTAAATATCTTTCCTCTACTTGTTCGAGAAGAAGATTTCCGTAAATGTGTTGGATTATAGATAAGAAGAGAAGGCTAGACCTGGGATATCTACTAAAGAGAAGCTCTTTCGTGATTTGAAAGATGTGGTTTGAGCACAAGGGCTATGACGAGGGCTCCAAGGGTCTTTAGTATGGAAAGCGACAACTGTGATATGTTCCATGAAGTTGTCTTTTGATACAGCTCATTAATTGACCAGCATATCATACAAAATAGAGTACTCTTGCCCCATTTTGTATGTTGGCTCTATCTTAAAATTTTGGATTGTTGAATAGGTTCGAGGTTCTGGCGAAGCAATATGCAGAGTAAGTATAGTCTGCATTCGCTATTTGAATAGGATCATCTCGCACAATATCTATGCTATGTACACTAGGTAATGATGGTAGTATTCTCATCTAAAATCTAAAACATCGAATATCAGAGAGTTTGATTAAATCTACATTTACCAACCCATCGACCGGCCGGTGAGACATTACTGGCGTACTAGCCACAGGGTGTGGCACCCAATAAAATTCCAAATAAACCTTTTAAAGACCTTCAATTAGTGTACGAAAATTGAAAATACGCTAGTAATGTCTCGCCGGCCGAGGAGATAGTCTGATTGCAGGTTATCTTCAATTCTCCTAGGAGATTACACCCGCCAACGCAACACAGTTCTCTGTATGATACGGAGTACGGACAAAGTCTGGGGCGTTGTGGCGTTTCGCGAAAATACCGATCGGCTTCAGTAGTGTAATTCCCCGACCTCATGTTTTCAAATATCCCGCCATGTTGGGATAAAAAGCAAAGCAAAGGAAATTCTATACTGCCTTCTCAAAACCCAAAGGTATTCTCCTCAACATTTAACTGTATTCTTCTTCAACAATATCTCCTCCAACTGGTTATAACACTCTAGTACAGAGTGAGGCTGTCTCTACATAATTTTCCAGGAGCCTACCTCAAGCCCTCCTACTTTGTTGCCCCGTCAACCACTATTTATGCACACAATCTTCACCGTCGTTTACTGCAAGTGTTCGTCTTTGTATCAATTTATCACTTCATTAGTGAAAACATTCCAATCTTCACTGGTGCGTTTATCTGTCTTCCCTTCCAAATAATTCGGCTTGTTACCGACCCGCACGGCTGGAATTCTCTATATTTGACGAGTCAGGTGTAACAGATTCTTTGATATCTGGAAATTTACGTGGGCGCCAGAGCCAATGTTTTTTGTTTTCAAAACGCCTCTAACTTTACAACATATGTTGCAAGGACACTGTACGCGGGGAGTCTACGAAACAAAAGCTCAGGTACCTCTGTAGATTGCATGCCGACTAAATGCCAGCCAATATTATTCATTATTCTGGCCTTGCTGAAGATCAAGAGGAAAAATCCATGAATTCTATTGACTCTATGGATGAAGGGAGCGAGCGCCACAGCCGAGTCCCATATTACCTCACCGATGCCACCCCCTAGTCTGTCGGGTATTTCCCTTGTACCGAACTTTATCCACGCCGATGCATCTCTGCCTGAAGACTTCTCATCCAACCCTATATTCGAGCGGGTAAGCCTTATTTTCACTCTCGTCGATGACTGGAGCTGTCCTGTTACACTGTTAACCCTAGTCCCCTGCTATAGCCTCCGAGAAAGAAGTATGGGTATATTTGGCAATGTGTAAGTCAAAACCTAACGCATGATATCCCGACCCAAGCCTAACCCAAGGCCTGAATAGTGCACATGCGGCCATGCCTGTATAAGCATTATGGTAAACATATGCCCGGAGTGCGATACCGCAAGGTGCGCGTACTGTCAGACGACTAAGATACAAGTTCGTGGACTGGGCGAGCAGAAGGATCAAGAAGGATCAAGCCGAAGAAAACTAAGTGCCGGCTGGCGAGGCTTAGACAACCGGGCCGGATTGGATTGAGAGATTGGGCTGGAAATATCGAGGCGGTTGACGTGGCCGAATATTTCCACAAGAGGTTGTAGTAGGTCAGCTGAATGGATCTCATGACTGCTTTTCCCATTCACGGCGTTTTTAACCATTCAACTAGACGGAAAATGGTCAAGGTATATGGTGCTCTTACTTCAATTCTTCTGCTGGCAATACTAACCTGTATCTATTAGCTAGTTATATTTCAAGGCTAGAGCCTGACCTTTCGAACTTTATTCTTCTTATCTCAGGTTCAATGAATCAATATTTGCCTTCTAGCTTTTGACATTTTGATATAGACCCAGCTCCTACGAACATGTCACTTGCCTTGGATTTAGTGTCAACAAACATGAATATACTGATTATTGTCATATTGTCTACATAATAGCAGATCCAATTCACCACTTTTACGTGATATCCCCCCCAAGGTTTATATTCCGGCGTTTGCCTCTTTGTGCCAGAGGCAAGAGCAATGAGCGATAAGAGAGGCCGTTATTCTAGCTGGTACATGAAGAAATGGGACCCTATATTCTCAAACCACAGGAAACTTAAGACAGAAGGTGGGTCCTACGTTGAGTGGAGAAGGAAGAATAGCATACTGAGCGATGGTCTCGATCTTTTTTTGCGGGAATTAAAAGAGGCGCAAGCTTCTTGTCAGGTAGAAGAGGTGAAACAATTCTGTGGAGATGTGAGTCTTGAAGATCTGAAATCTGGTGGAGGCGTGTCTGGAGGCCGACGAGGAGCGATGCTTGACGACACGAGCTGTGTTGGAATAGATGAGGCCGAGTGTATAAGAGAATACAAAAACCCGTTGAGCGCAACTGACCTTTATCGATGTTTGGCGGAGCCGGTATGACACGAAATATATCCTTGGTTTGCCTCTAGCCTCAAAACTGACTGAACCAACCTCAGAGATTCGGTAAGAAAGATAAACCAGATGCAAATAGACGTCTAGTGTAAGGAATTTTTCTTTAAATTACAAGATAACTTCTTACTGGATATGTAGTTACATTGATAAGCTTGATCCTTTCTACATTTTGGCCCTTGCAGAGACAGCCTCATTTCATCAGGTGTCAGTGCTAAGAGATGCCATCTGGAAGCACATAGCTTCCCAGACATCGATTAGAGTTAAAAATACAGTGAGTGTTACAAATCCTGCCAATTCTGATCATTTGTAAACAGCTGGCCGCTGACTATACATCATTTAGCCATTACGTTTCCAACTCGAGCTTCATTTTCCCACATTTGTTTTAAAACCATGCTCAACAAGTAATAATCAGTTACAATCGGAGATAGACTTGTCATTCCTTAATATTCAGATTCCATCAAAAGGCCAGATGCTAGGCGCTTTACAAGAAGCGCAGTTTTCGTTAGTAATTTGTGGCTCTGATCATCGGGATTGGGTGGCATATGCTTTCGGTGACACGGGCTTTAATGAGGAAGACCTGGGAGACAAAGATTTCTCCTATGGGAATTTCAGAGAGGACCCAATAGTAGAAGAACGTGATGCAAACCTCCCGATTTGGGATCCTAGAGAGTACTTTCTATTGGTATTCAAGGCGAAAATGGTGAAGCACATGAAGGCATGGGAATATCTCGTTCGAACAGTAGAGCGTAATGTCAAGAAATATGTAAGCTACAATTTTAATATTTACCCAGTGGCCACTACAAAAATCTCAAATTACTGACTATCGACCAGAAGAATCGGAGCTCGTCGATGCTGGCGCATGACGGAGAAGCCAAGGAAACAGGATGGGATAATGCAAAAAAGAGATTTTACTGGACCCAAAAAGCCAACGGTCTTCTAAATCACCTTATTGGCGTCCTTTTGGAAACGATTAAGGCTTGGGAAAGATTTAGTGCTGGGAACGGGGATGTTGGCTATTTTTGTGACGATAACCCCTCACCTGACAGCCCTGAGACTCGATTTCCTGAGCTACTTGCTCCCATTAAAGAAATATTCGAGACATTGGAAAGCCTCCATCACAGATTGATTCTTTTAGAAAAGTCCTGCTACGAACTAGCAAAAAATGTAGGCTTTATTTTCTTTAAGGAATGACTCTCGTTGTAGAAACAAGACTTACTGGTCGGCTTAGCTCAAACTTGGCCTGACTCTCGAATTCAATGAGGCAACACAACACAATGGGCTAAGCACAGAACTTACAATGACGGTTTGTGAGTCGAACAATACTACTTTTTGATATCTAATTTTCAGCAGATAATATCTCCAGTTGCTTTGGCGGCGGCTTATTTCTCGATGCCACAAGACATAATACCTTTCAAGAAGAACTCTAGCTCATTTGTCATTTCTATTTTTGTCATTATGGTTGTGGTGAGACTATTGTTTGTCATTCTTGGTTCATTACCACGTCGACCTTGGTGGTGGAAAAAGGTCATCGCATGGATGAATGCAGTACCGTTTGACGAAATATCAAAGTGTATACGAGCGAGTGAGTATGGGAGCAGGTTCATATTAAGAAGTCGAAATTCTCACAATAGAGCGACCAGCGATATGGAATTGGGCAGTGCTTGAGCGCAAAGAACATTGATATTACCAGGTACACATTTAAGAAACATTTATGCCACTTTGCGCTCTCCATTGGGTATTTGTTGCCTTCAGATTCATGGGACAGGGGTTCATGGCAGCTCGAATTTCGAGGCGTATTTTTTTGCGTTCTATATTGGTTGGCTTGTTGTTTTCTAGACGAACATGGGCCCCTAGAATATATGTGTGGGTCGGTCATATTTATTTGTATGCATTAGGGTTGTTATCATTGATTAACCGAAGTTTTAATAGATATTACAGAATACGGATGAAAACTAAAAAATGAAACAAGGTGGTTCAGATCTCTCACACTCCCATCTTTGGAACCGCAGCCCTTTTCTGGATACTGACCAAACATATACCAGATTCGGATTTGCCCAACCAGTTAGCTACTCAGTGCATGAGACGCATGGCGAGGTGGAAATGCGGCCGCTCTGATTGGAAGCTGTAATTGTGGCTGCAGGAGAGTATACCAATCCCCATCCACCACGAGGCTGGATGATCATACCGTCGTCACCGGAATGTATTTTGGAAGATATCGCTCATCACGATAACGGATGAAGTATCCATCTTTGAAAATAGAGCCTTTGCTGCAAGTATCTCCACTGGACATATTTTTATTCAAATCGTTCACAATATTGAACTCGCATACTCAAAACTATTGAATTACCGAAACAGAATGGAGACACTAACACTCAGCGGCCTCGAGTCACTTCTAGCAGCTTTGAAGTTGAAGATCCCCATCCCGCAATTTCCAGCGGCTGATGTGCTTTCCAAGCCTCTTGATATCGGGCGTTGTTACTTTACTGATATTCTTTGCGATATTGTTAAATGTGATGAAGCGACTGCTTATAACGCCATCCAACTCCCCGGAGATATTGCCGGTGGAGATTTGGCCGTCATATTACCAAAACTAAGTCCAAGGGCTAATTCAGATGCCCTTGCTTTCGATCTCATGAAACAGGTTTGAAATTTTATCCTCGCTGTAAGGTCTTTCTTAATGGGCTGATATTTCTCTTTAGTTCCCAGAATGCTCGCTCTTCATGCTTCCGTTTCCGGAAGGTGTCCACCTTCGGATTATGTTCAGACCCCAGACACTTCTACGCCTCTTGATTCCTTATATTAATGATAGAAAGGACTTGTATGGCCGAGATCTCTCACTTGGGCTTCAAGACCCCTCCAAACCTCCTGCAGGACGTAAGAGACTGGTAGTTGAATTTTCGTCTCCCAACATCGCCAGAGAGTTTCATGCTAAGCATCTCCGAAGCACGATCATTGGTTCATATATTAGTAATTTATACCAATCTATGGGCTGGGATGTTGTCAAAGTCAACTATCTGGGAGACTGGGGCAAGCCGATGGGGCTTTTGGGAGTCGGTTGGGCAACATTTGGCTCGGAAGAATGTTTCAAGAGCAATCCAGCAAGGCATCTCCTTGATGTCTACAACAAAGCCGACGAGTTATTTGCCCCTGAACTAGCGGCTAGCAAGAAGGTTAGGGATGACGGAGGAGATCCGGCTGAAATTGAGTCACAGGGGTTATTTGCAGAACGAAATGCATTTTTCAAAAGCATGGAGGATGGTGACCAGAAGGCAATTGCGTTTTGGAAACGCGTTCGGGACGTCAGTATTGAGAATTACACTAATCTCTACGCCCAGTTAAATATTACATTTGATGAGTATTCTGGAGAATCGAAAGTTGACCCCAAGACAATGACCGAAGTAGAGGAAATATTGAAGAGTAAAGGGCTTTGCGAGGAAAGCGGTGCATCCACGACCATTGACTTGAAGAAACACACAGGGAAAGCTGGGATGGTGATTATCCGAGACCGCGCAGGAAGCAGCACATACTTTCTGAGAGATCTTGCGGCTGTGTTAGACCGTGCCAGAAAACATTCATTTGACAAGATGATATACGTCGTCGCGGCCGAGCAAAATACTCACTTTTATAGACTCTTCAAGGTCCTGGAGCTGATGGATATGGCCGACTTAGCAAGCAAATTACAACATGTGAGTTTCAGTGACGTCTCGCAGATGACGAAGAAGCTAGGTAACGGACATCTGCTGGGCGATATTCTCGACCAATCCCAAACTGCGATGCAAGATTCATTGAATTCAAATCCAGAAAAAGCACATTTTCTCGGCACAACCAATGAGGCGGCCTCGGCAGCTGGTATCACTGCTCTTCTAGCCCAGGAACTCTCTGCCAGAATGTCGAATGATCACGCTTTTGATATCCATCAGATGACCACATTTGAGCCTGGAACTGGCCCGGACCTGCTATATTGGCACTCACGGTTATGTTCTATTCTAAGCGTTAATTCAGGAACAATGAATCTTTCTGATGAAGACTTTACCTTACTAGAGGAAGAGGATGAGGTCAATCTTGTTCGTGTCTTGGCTCAATATCCTGACATCACTCATTCCGCATACAAAAGTCACGAGTCCGCCACGGTTATGGCGTATCTTGCCAACATCACTAGTTATCTATCATATTGCCTCGAGAAACTAGAGGATGGAACTACGCCTAGTCCTGCCCAGGCGGTGTTGTATAAGGCCACTCGGACAGTTTTGGAAAATGGAATGAAACTATTAGGAATACTTACGACTACAAATTGAGCGGTTTTTCGATGCACACCTATGCGAGTAATGATTTCGCGTAGGGATTGAAAGGTGACAACCTTCGTATGAGCAAGGATGACTCACTTGTTATGATGCTGAGATTGGATGCGGAAAGAAATTCGGCATGTATTCAAAGTAGTGTACCACTCTAAATATCCATTTTTGCAACTCATCGCCCGCATGGCTCTGGTTTAGCGCTGGAACCGTCCCCGAAGTGGCAAGGATAATGCGTCATATGCATCATGAATGTATTTTATTCTTTCTTGTCAGCCCCTCTTATTCGAGATCTCCGGCATTGGAAAAGGTTCGAAATTGGCGCCTGTACGAATGTACCAACCAACATTCTTAGGTAAAACTGTCCCTGATAAGGTCTCAGCAGAAACCGAGAATTACATATGTTGGGAAAAGCATTTGTAATATTCTTTATTGGGGTACAAGCCAAAGGATAGTTGAGCATAGCAAAAAGATAAACGAATAGGGAAGTATTTGGAATATTATTCAGTGTTACTGCATGCGCTAATTTTGAACTCCTTTCTCTACCTCGAAGAGTTTGAGTTAATCCATCTTCTGAGCACTGAATTTCAACGTTCATCTTAAGCCTCGTTGATCGCTTAATCTTTTGTTCCCAGGCAGATGAAATGGGTGAAATAAAGGCAACTCGTATTACGACAAAGCAAGTTGAGAAAAAAGAAAGTGTTATAAAAGATGGGGTAAATATGGCGCTGTCAAAGCTCCAAGCAAATTCAGATCTCCGCTACAGGGTGAGTAAAGTTCTGTTTCTATTTGAATGCCTGGTTCTAATCCAATATTTTGGTCCAATTTGCGACATATCCTGCCTCTTTTTAACAAGCCCGACTGAAGATGCTGAACCTAATGGCTTAGATCCATGTTCGCCTCCATGACCTCTGTAAAATTTCTTACGATCACACAGTCGAAGCACGAGTCCTCTGCACGACCGATAAGCTGTACGTTAGCGCCCCTTATTTTACGTCCGAGGAGGCTGCTCTCATTAGTTACTATAGTCTTGCTACCTACCCTGAATGAAATTCCTCCATTCGAAGCCCTCGGGATATAGCAAGTAGAAGAAAAAGGGCTCTAAACAACTTAATCTATGAATGGAAATATCATGTTAGCAAAACAGCCGAGAACTACAATGAGAGACACCGATGATAAAGGATTGATTAAGATGGGTACAGCCTCACACTAATCGGCCCTCAATCACAAAGTCGAGCAACCACGGGCGAGAGCGAGAGACAGCACACAAAATATACATATCCAAAGAGCGCAATGCACGATGGAGTAGCGAGCATACATAGCTTTGGTTTAATTTCATTCCTAGGGGGTTTTCCTAAGTCGACATACGTTGAATGCTAAGGTTGAAGAGCCTACAAATTTGTGAAAACAGTGTGCCCCATGTGAATTGCTATATTTTGGTATCAGAAGCCCGGATTCTGATTGCAGAGGTTTAGAGGTGCATTTTATCGTACCTACTGTGTCTGTGACATAACTAGAGTTTTTGATAAATGGAAAATAATCTAGAAGCACCTAATATAAATGAAATACCTTGTATTGAATTATCTATGTGATTCTGTCTTACAAAGATAGAAGCTAGTTTCCGCTTTGTCTATTTGAAAAATTTGTGCATAGTATCCATTTCCGATATTGAAATGAGACTGATTGATCTATTATAAGGTAGTCTACAAAGAGAATAGAAGAGATAGTACACGACAGGAATTACAGCGGTTTTATCACATAAAAACCCGTAACTGCCTCAAGCCTCGGGTTTAGTCTTCTTCGCCTTCTTAATGTTCTTCCATCCCAACCCCCAAGCACAAAAGAAACATACAACTGCTGATCCAGCAGCAAGATAAAAGCAATGACTAACGGCTATACTATAAGATTGAATAACCCCATTCACCGATGCTGGAGGGACAGCCGCTCTAAATCCTGAAGCTCCCGCAGCAGTTATAACTTTGGGATTTATCCCAGGAGCATATTGGGCAAGAGCTTTCGCTAGGCCGTTACTAAAGACTGTTTGTGCAAAAGAAAGGAATAGAGCACCGCCGAATGTCTGGCAGAAAATTAATACTGTCAAGCCAACGGCAGCTTGAGCAGGCGCAATATTGTTTTGAAGAGCTACTATTGGCTGTGGTGACGTTAGTAACTCCTTTCATTAGAATGAGTCTGGGAAAGAAAGAAAATTACCATTTGTATGCTAGACCCTCTGCCAACACCAGCAATTATTTGATACCCAATCCACGTTCCTGTACTAGTAGTAGGGTTAAACAGACTGATTAAACCGCACCCTATCGAGGCTAGCATGGCGCCGAAAGCACTGAAAGGTATGTAGTAACCAACACGGGCAACTGGTGGAGGTTAGAAAGATTCCTAATCGAGAATAGAAGTATACTAATCACCTAAATAGCCAGATGTTGGAGCTGCAAAGAAGCTACCGAGAATGCTTGGTAGTACATAAACTCCGCTCAACATCGGGTTTACTCCCCTCACAGCCTGAAAGTAAATTGCCAAATAATACGATGGTATATACAGCGCTGGCACAAAAAAGAAGCTTGATAAAAATGCAAAACATATGACCCTGTTCCGCAGAAGACTGAATGGGATCATGGCTGCATCGCCTTGTTTATATTCCCATGTAAGAAAGATTCCAAGATTGACAGCTGATCCACAGAATAGTCCGATTACTGTGCCACTATTCCATGGATACGTATCGCCCCCCCATTGGAGCGCCAGAAGGAACATAACTGCACACGGTGCAAATAGTATGAAACCGAAAAGATCTAGTGTTTTGATTGCGACTTTGAAAGAGGTTTTGATGCTCGATTTCGGGACAAGATCGGGAACTTTTATGAAGGCAAGAACCATTGCTGAGATGGCACCGATGGGAAGGTTGATATAGAAACCTTTAAAATATTAGTTTTTGATCTGCACTTATGATATGAGGAATTCTTACACCATCTCCAGGTGGTATATTGAGTTAAGGATCCTCCGATCAAAGGACCGAATAGTATTCCCATCTGAGCGACTGAAAATGTTAATAGGGCACTGCTGGCAATCGACCGTCACTTACCTGATAATATGAATCCAAGGTAGACTAGTTTGGATAAGCCCGCATATTATTAAATCCCTTTCCAGACGTAAATCATACCTGGTCTCTTTTCAAGGGGCACACATGCCGATATCATCGTGAGGGCACCATTTTGTATGCCAGATGAACCTAAACCGGCAACAGCCCTCCCGACTATAAAAAATTTCGAGGAATTCGAGACTCCACAAAGGACAGAACCTAGTTCAAAGATGCCCAGAAATGTAAGAAAGGTATACTAAAAATATCTCAGTACTGCAACATGTATTGGGCCAGTAGTCTTGCCTTGGAGCTAAATTGCGCGTAAAACTTGCCCGTCAGTGGCTGCAAAGAGCAACTTTGCCTGATGTTAGTTCTAGCCATTTAGTATTTCGAGCATATGCTACTTACTTCGCCAGCAAATAGGCACTGCCGTACCAGCCAACATCTTGGAGAGAATGGAATTCGGTGGTTATCCTCGGGATCGCCTTGTGCAAAGTAAGTTGAATTTTCATTGGATTCTCGGCAATTCAAAGAGATTCAACTTACAGTCACAATGATGGAACTATCGAGAAGCATTGTAAATGCGGCTAAGCATACTACAAACAATACCAAGTAAAGTTTGATCCCTGTGACATATTCAAAATTTTCTTTTGCTACAGCTGTGGCTGCAGTTTCTTCTTCGGTGCCATCCTTTACAAGTCGTTTTTCCGGTTCTTCTTGAAGGCTCTTTTTAATTGAGGGATCCAGTTGGGTACTGGAATCGGCCGACTGTTTTTCCTCCATGTTGTAGTCTCTACTTGAATAGAGTTGTATTTCGAAGAAAAAGAGTGGGAAAATAATAAAAGAAAGTAAAAAGTTAATATTGGGCAAGTTAATTCTCTGGAAGGGTTTTCATAGTTCGTAGCATGTAGGATTGATCAATTCTTATAAAGATGTTGTCGGTTCGAATCATCCAGGAGTCGCGGTATATCATTCGTACTCCATATAATTTGCCCCACTTTAATGGACTGTTTAGGTATAACAACAGGGATTACTGCACCGCAATCAAGTCAGATGTCTGAGATTAGAGTCAAAGTGTCGATGTTTTGTTGTCCTCATTGGTCTGAAGGAGGAAGAGGAACGGGAACGGAAACGGGAACGGAGTCTTGTGCAAGTCCGTCCCCGTTCCCGAGATGCACCTCCTGAAATAATTTACATCATATCTGCCTGGGATTCCCATGTCCCTAGAATATCTCGCATCCATTCCTCGTCCATAAAGGTCATAAAATCATCTCCACTTGGTAGATCTAGCATAGCTGTGCCGTAGGCCTCTGATTGATTCACGCCGCCTGGTTTCCTACCAGGTGGGTTTTCCTCAAGGTACGCCTTCAACCACAAAAGTTTCTTCCAGGTTTTTGAGAAGGAATCTTCGCCTAAGGACGTGTGCGGATCCAAACCTAAAACATTCTTCACACGACTATATCTCTCTAATAATTTATTGAGAATGTCGGAAAAATTGATAATGCCCTTTGCCCAGGTTAAATTCCAGTCTGGATGTTCAAAAGTCGATAGGAGTTGGAGGGTACCCATATTTGCCGTTAGTTGAAATGCCATGGTCAATGAAAAGCAGTGATATTTCTCGACTGAGATCGAAAACCAATCGTCGAAGAATGATTTGGTCGCTTGAAGACAAGCATAAAGATAGTGGAGCCGGCTGAAGTCATCGTTAAAAGGTGATAATCGGGTTGACTTGGAAAGAGAAATTTTGTACAGGATAACTTCTATGCTATGATAGCCTAGCCGTACGCTGACTGTTGCTTTGGATTAGTACACAAATTTTACAGTAGGCATAAATTTCACAAACCATGATCTTCAAAATCCGGAGACACTTCTTCCCGTAGTTGCTTCAACCGTGCCTGCAAAGATGCCAAATACACTATTGCGGGTGTGTCAAACGATTTGGGATCCAATAATATCCCTTGCCATGCTGCCTGAGATCGCTCAGAAAATCGCTGTAATTTAATGAGAGATACACCGCGCCTGTCATCGCGATGACTACCTATATCACTCAAGACTTCACAGCATTCGTCAAGATACTGGGACCAAGGAACAGGATCGAGTCGACGAAACATAATGGCGGCTCTAAACTCTGTTAAGAGCTTCCTCAATTAACGAAAATGAATAACTTACACCGAACTAATGTACCAATAGCCCAATAGTAACCGCCGATCCTCCAGTGTTCTAGATAGGTCTAGCTGAGACTTGACTGCTCCTGAATTCCTTAACGCATTCTCATACGTAGTAGACGTGTCTTTAGAATGCGGCCGATTTAACCCAAGATCTGAAATGAGTGTCATAGCAGAGGTTATCAATGAAGTGATTTGCGGAATATTCCAGAAAACGTTGTGACACCTATAAATTTAACTATAAGCGGTAACCCTTTACTATCGACGGTACATACCATGCGGTATATGTTATAATTGCACTTAAAAGGTCCAAATTCCTCTCTCCGTTGAGAAAGATCCTTTCCGAAATTTGTTGCATGAAGATCCGTCCGAGTATTTTCTGCTGGGCAGTGTTTCTGCTGGATATGGCTAATATTGCAGTGTACAGAGACGGCCGATCGCGGCGAAGGTCTTCAGCGCAAGCATTTTTGGAGATTGTGGTAAATGGAAAGCTTGGCCAAATTTCGTTTCTGAAGATTTCTAAAAGATGCTCTGCGTTCTCCATTCCTAAATCTACAGGGCCTAATACATAACGTGCCGCATTTTCACTCCATGGAAGAGGATCAGATGCTAATGGATCTAGTTCGCCGGGAGGATTTTCTGGAAGCCGAAATCTTTTTCGTATTGGACCACCTCGAAGGAGCCTTTCATCCCAGATCGCCGATTGAGCTGAATCATTTACTTCAGAGCTGGGTTCCTGGATTGTTCTCGGAGAAGGCAATATTGATGTGCCGCCATTGGGGATGTTTGGCGATCCGATTGGTATAACGGCTGCAGGGCCATTTTCTTGGTTGAGTGTGAGTAAATTCAGAACACCGTCTAGTTTTTCTTCTAACTTCTCGACTCGATTTTTTGACAATCGACTATCATGAACAAATATCAATCACGCGGCTCGGATCGGAAAGGGGTATTCAAACCTGGTGCCTGTTGTTTTCTGTACTCGAGATGGCGTTCGAGCGCGTGGTGTGATAGGTTCACATATTTTTTGCAAACGGTAGCATCTGAATTGATTAAAACAATACCAATACAAACTGATGGGTAATACCTTTGACATTTCCCCGGATTCTCCGTATTGGCAACACACTTGACTTTGGCTCGGGCACATGTCGTACAGGCACGATGGGGTTGGGGTACATCTGGGGTTAGACTTGAAGATAGGGTATCCATCACTCGGCGACTGTAGAATTTGGGCATGAAAATACTATTCAAAGGACAATATTATTCAGAGGAGCTGGCATTTCTACTCATGAGTTCGTTCGTGTCATCGCTGGCTTCTGAGATTGGTTGCTAGCTCGCCTAAGACTTGCTTATATAAGCAAAATGGTCAACCTTGTGAGCATTGGTGACGGGACCTTCAAGTAGCCGACATTCTCTCCCTTTTGAAATGGTATTAATTAATCAAGGCTCCATATCCTAAATGTCCTCGATTATACATGTCTTTTTGATCTTAAAAGTGAGAGTATTTATAGCAGCATAATTTTGGATTGTTCTTCTGCTTTTTAACCCCACTCATTTTCTCTTGATTTACTCTTGTTAGAATTAGTTCTGCAAGTCGCACACTCGCAGTCGGCGGTTTTTGGTATTTGTTTTAACTCTACAACACAGAAACGAAGCATCCCAGTTAAGTATTTTGAGATATATGCACCATCTTAGTAACTTAGTATTCATGGCTCTAAATATAGCTGCGCATTTATACTGCCTCTGCCAATCTCGTTAAGGTGATTCGACAGGAAGAGCCTAACGAATAAAAATAGTTATATGCCCCATATTTGGCTCATTAGAACGTGCTGAATTTATAAGAAATCCAGCTCGTAAAAGGCTTAGTGTTAGGTCCGTATATCTGCTTGCTAGTTCTCCCCCATTCAGGGTGGTTGATACCATCAATCCAATCCTGGGGCTCGACAGCAACGCAGCCATTACTTTTTACAAAGCCATTTGTTGCTGGACCAAGTTGACTGGATTTTAGCTGATTGCTCCCTGTTATCGTTAGCTTCTATATTACGACTTTATGGGCCGCCAGAACTCTGACCTCCCATCCAGTAGCATGAGTAGACTACAACGCCAGCCTGATCGCTGCGCAAATCCCATTTAATGCCACTCCAGTTACTCGAAAGAGTTGCGATGGGCTTATCAATATCTGAGTCTTCACGGTCCACAATCCATTGATTGTTATACCCACTGCAACCAGACCCAGTCCCGCAATTTCCTACCCACGCTGGATCCTTGCTACTGGCACCCAACTGCTTTGGTGATGACCAAAAATCATTTACACTACCTCTTGGAACAGTTGGAAGTTCTCCGGTTGATTCCGTGCTAGGATCTATACCGATCATTCTGGTGCTGAATGGCAAGCTGAGAGTATGATTCATAATTAGATCCGTAGATGGATTAGCGAAGGCATCAAGATTCCAATAAGGATGTGTTGTCAGCATAAGTGGTGTGGTGTGATCTAAAGCAACACCTGTAATGTTGGTGCTCCAAGTGTTGGCACTGATTGTATGTGTGACTGTTCCAAGTACTGTGCCCGGCATGCCAGCTGATGAATTATTCTCATCACGAATAGTGAAAGTAATGCTTGTGTTGGTCACATCTGAAACATTCCAGACCCGGTGAGACCACCCATTAAGACCACTGTGAAGGGTTCCATTTCCGTCATTTGCGTCTGTGAAATATCGTGTGCCGTTTAAAACATATGTGTGGTTCGCAATGCGGTTGGCATAGCGACCTGGTACTGCTCCATAGTCGGGATGGTTGGGATCTACGGGGTAGAAAGAAGCATTATCATATCCGAGGATAATATCTCTTGAAACCCCATTACGATCCGAAACAATGAGGTTGGTGATTGCAGCAGAGTATGCTATGAATTTTGCGGTAATACCAGGAGCACTAAGCGTGTACTTTCCATCTGGACCTGGGGCGGGAGCTGCCGAGAAGACGCACAGGGGGAATAACAAGATAGAAAATAGTGCCTTCGCCATCATCAGGAGTTGTTTGAGACACCGATAGGAAATCTTACTCTTCAAGCTCTCTGGAAGCTCTTTTATATAAGTAAATACGAAATATAAGACCGACATATAATGCTCGTTTCAGATGAAGTATTCTGATTGAGTCGCTGCAGCTCGGCAAACATTATGTTTCTGGCTGAATGAACAATGCTAATAGGCTTTAAACGACCAACCTAAGCCCTCAGGTTAAATGTGAAATACAAAGTCAATTTCACATATTTTAGAAGCTGCACCATCCAAAAGTATTTATAATGCGTAATCAAGGGGAGAGCTACACTCGTTGTGATAGATGCGAATGAGGTCGTTGCATAGCGGAGGCGGATCGAGCTCGGTAAGTTCTACAGGCTTGTGAGTTACACAAGTAGATGGGTGCTGCACTCTCCAAAAAAAAAAATATACCTAGATTAGAGCCTAATTCCTGCTGGTACCTGATGTAAATTATTTGTGTGGCATTCAAGTCCTGGAGAGCTCCTGTCCCAAAGAATGAGAATGGTGCGAATGGTGCGATTTACGATGTCACCAGGCTGATGCCACAGCCTATTTTACCCCACAAAAGCTTATACGACCATTCTATTTATTTTATTAACAAACCTCCAGGAACTACGAAAATATGAAAGTACCTGAGTTGGAAGTATTGATAATATGTTTGTAATTCCCGGCTGACATGGTAAATAAATGACACTGGACGGAGCCGGAAATAAGTTGATTCGCGAACGCTCACGCTGAACGTACGTACTCAGGCTATGTATGGCCAGTTTAAATCGCATATGGGTCCAATTAATGCCGTAATTGGGCCAAAGAAATGTGAGACAGGATTTGGCGGGGGGCAAAATGTAAAGAAAAGTTTATGGAGCGTCAGGATTTATAGATTTTCCCGAAGTTAATTGACTCTCCAACTCCTAAGAAATGCGGACGGGCGAATTTTTCCGAAAATCTGGGCGGAGTGGAGAAATGTAAAGGTCCGCTTTTCATTAATTGAATAATCTATGCAAATTATCTAACGGACCCCTTTTCAAAGACGAGACGAATTTCGACTCAAAAAGAAAATGATTCCATTGCCTTTCTTAAGCTTCTCAACCGTGCCTAGGGACTGAGAGAAATATGTCGGTAAAGCTTCTCCTGCGCTTCAGAAAGTTTTGAGGAGAAAATACATATGAATTGTTTGTAACTAGTTGAATTGGCATTGTATGTAAATGCATCGGAACATTTACGGAAGATAAGATGTTGAAATGGACAATTGAATATGAATTTCATCAAATCAAGGGCAAAAGACCTTGAAGGCGGCGCATTTTTGTTAGGAGCTAGATTTTCTGGGGATCAGGGCAAGATTTGATATCCAAGGATAACCTTTTCAAAAATATGTCAAATATTTAGTAAGAAAATGATTAGTAACTTGATTTTGGCGAAGCGCGTTGACAGACGGAGTTGAAGAAACTCAATTGAATGTTAACACCAGGCTAGGAAGCGCAGGCTAGGAAGCGCAGGCTAGACTCATATTCTTGACGGCTTATGTACATCGGCGAGCGTATGAAGCTCCAAAATGGTTTAAAAGACATTCAACTGGCCAAAATTGTGTTTGAATACGGGCAAGTAGCAATTGAAGTTCTGCTTTTGCCGAATGTCTGCGCCCACCCACCCCCTTGGTGTCAATTTCTTGTTGTTACGAGTTAGGCATGCTCGTAGTAGCTAGATACTTAGTGCATCCAATCACATGACCCTCCCACCCTTCACTCGACCGCCTTTTCTCATGAACGCTCTTGAGTCATACCATCAAAAAATTCTAATCATATATTATTTTAAATTATTTCCCATGGACACGACATCCGTTTGCAGAGGAAAAGATGACGATGGCTCTGAGCTGGACATCAGGCCCATGGTTCAACCACCACTAGTGCCAGATGCTTCGGTTTTTGAGCTTGCGGTATTAGGGGAAGGTGCAGAAGCAGTGGAGAGGATTGTTACCAAAAATACACGAAGTAAAATTAGACTGACAGCTATCTTGGCAGCACTGAATGTGAGCAGACGTACTGAAGATTATGTGAGGCAGTACTAAAATTTTTATATATAGCTGTGCATATTCATTGCTGCCCTTGACCAAGTAAGTTTGTTTGCCTTGGGGAACCCAAGCTATTCATGTATCTGCAACCATGATACCTAACATTGGATCCATAGACGATTGTCGCAACAGCAATCCCTACAATAGTATCTACACTTGGCACGGCTTCAGGCTATGTCTGGATCGGAGGCTCATATCTCCTGGCGAATGCTGCCGCTGCTCCTATATGGGCAAAATTTTCAGACATCTGGGGCAGGAAGCCCATTTTATTAGCTGCTACCGCAATGTTTTTTGGAAGCTCAATCATCTGTGCAAGAGCAAGCAGTATGAAGATTTTAATCGTAGGGCGAAGCTTGCAAGGGACGGCAGGCGGAGGGTTGATTCAGTTGGTATTTATTGTTATTAGTGATATTTTTAGTTTGAGGTAAGTGATAGATCATATTTGGCGTGAGATAGAGAGAAAAGCAAGTGGCTCAAGGAATATACTAATAAGACGTAGGGAGAGAAGCCTCTTTATGGGCTTAACCGAGGTCACATGGGCAATATCTGGCGCAGTAGGCCCCATTATGGGAGGCGCATTTACGCAAACCATTGGATGGAGGTGAGATATTTCCTTGCTATTCTATATGGCTATTGACAAATTGTAAAAGATGGTGCTTTTGGATAAATCTTCCCATCTCAGGCTCCGCATTCCTGCTCATCCTAGGATACTTGGACGTCCACAACCCTAAAACAAAGCTAAGCGATGGGATTAAAGCTGTGGATTGGTTTGGGAGCCTTTCAATAATAGGATTAACCCTGATGTTATTACTTGGGCTAGAGTTTGGTGGCGTTACATTCCCGTAAGAAATAGGCTACCCCTAATAACTAACATAAGCTTACTATTTACAGTTGGAACTCGCCTCAGGTCATTTGTCTAATAGTATTTGGATCTCTCATGAGTATTTTCTTCATATACAGTGAAAGGCGCCTTGCAAAATATCCAGTTATGCCGATGGAAATATTCCGCGAACCCTCGAACGTGGCAACCCTCCTTCTTGGGTTTTTTCACGGTTTCGTCAGTCAAACCTCCTATCTTCATGGGATTCAAACTGACAAATCAAGTAGATATTCATGGCCTTAGAGTACTACGCTCCATTCTATTTCCAAGCTGTAAAGGGTGCATCTCCTTTGCGCTCCGGAGTTCTCCTCCTACCAGTCATTGTAACCGAGTCTCTGATGGGAATCATGGCCGGGATCGTTATCCACCGTACTGGCCACTACCTCGAACTTATTCGTGCAGGGCCGGTCATGATGACGATTGGGGTTGGGTTATACATTCTCCTCTCCACAACGTCATCAAACGGAGAAATCATCGGCTTTCAAATCATAGCAGGCATTGGCTCTGGGCTTCTATTTGAGCCTCCACTCCTTGCTCTTCAAGCTTTTGTTCCGCAAGATGACGTTGCGACCGCTTCTTCGACCTTTTCTTTCACTCGAAATCTTGCCACAGCCATGTCCATTGTTATTGGAGGCGTCATCTTCCAGAACTCAATGGACATGAGAGTCGAAAAGTTGAAATTACCACCGATAAACTTGCCGTCTAATATTACCGATTTACTATCGAACGGCCAAGCAGCTGCGAATGTTCTTGCAGTAAACATGATTGGAGACGAGACCCAGAAAACCATCGTTAGAGAAGCATATGCTTCTAGTTTGAAAAATATTTGGATTTTTAATGTTTGCATTTCTGCGCTTTGCATTGTTGCGACGGTGTTTATCAAGGAGAAAGTGCTGAGTGAGGAGCACGTGGAAACCAAAACAGGGATTAAGGCTACGGAGTCTTGAGTATTTGAATTTTGAAGACAGCTAAAGGGTTAGTCAAATTGCATCTCGGTATTCAACTAGCCAGCGGTCCGCTTTGGGACGCATTGAAACGTTACGGTAAAAACCATGGCAGCTCGTAAAATACTGGATACTAAAATTGGGAGATTTCAAGTATGCATTAGCTAGGTGTAAATGGTCTGACACGTGTAATTAAATAAAAATTCAACATCCCGAATCTCAACTTTATACAAGCAACCAGCACGGACAGTTCGAACATGGCAGATCCACATTGCTAAGCATGAATAGCAAAATTTCCTCAAAATAATGTCACTTGCAGAAAGACAGAAAATGTTTGATTTTTTTTTTCCAATTATGTATTAATTATTAATTTTGTCATTAAGGTTTATTGTAAGTGTCTTAGCCCATTTTCAAAGCTGAATCCAATCCCGAGAACTCCAAATATAATGCGTTTATCCGACCCGATCTAATGTCATCTAGTTCCGCTAACGGCCACCTGCTTTCAATTTTCCACTCAAAAGGCCTTCCCTTTAGTGTTGAACGCTCGATGCACGAGTGTTACGGCCGTAAGACCCAGTCCCGTAGACAGCCTCAAAGGCCTCGTTGACGCTCTTGTGGTGCACCTTGGCGGCTTGAATGACTTTTTGGACTGCGTGCTTGAAGGTGCCGCTCTTTTGGGATGACGGGCGAGAAGAAACTTGAGATGATTGAGTCATTTTTGGTTTTGTGTTTTGAAGTAATAAACTTTGGTTGTGGTGTAGAGCGAGGATTGATAGGAAGTTAAGTAGCGTTCGGTTTGAGTTTGTGCTTGTTTTGTCTGAAGCTTTGATGTTTTGATGCTCTGATCCTTTGATGTTCTGATGCTTTGAATGATGATACTGAAATTCTGGGGGAGGGTGGCCCCCTATTTATTCTTCCTTAAAATCCACGATATCACGATCGGAGTCATGAGCCCATAAATTTTTGGAGGCGATTAGTAACATTTTGCTGAAGTAAGAAAGGCACGCTCTTCCATCGACAAGTCCATGCACGCCTTACGACAAGTTCATGCACGCCTTGCGTCGGCATTTGTCAATCATGTCCCAACCATTTCCTGTCTTGTCAATTTGAAGGGCGCATGGCTTACAAATGAAAATCTGGTGCTCGGGATTCGCGTTCTCATTGGCTGCACCAGCCACGCCTGACTAAAGGCTTCGAATTTTTCACCTGAGGGGCGACGTCATTATGCAGGAAAATAGTCCGGTACGGAGAAATTTTCACGATGGTTTCCTCGGAGACGTAAAGAATATTGGAGAATCATCGCGAAACGAAAGAATTTTTAAAGGACTCATTTCAATGTTTCTATTTTTACGTATTACGAGGAGGGAAAACCCGAAAAGTCCAAAATATCTCATACCAGAGTCGGTTCTTGACGCCGTAGAAGACGGGTAGATGCCGACTGAACTTTCAGCACGAGAACACGTGGGAAGTTTTTAAAAAAAATCGAAAATTTAAACGACTAAGTTACTAGGAATAGTATCGGTAGGCGATTGGCTGTTACTCCGTACCTGATTCCGTCGAAGAAGCTTAATTTTGGGGCTCAACTCATATTCTGTGGCAAACCATTGTACTCAGTAGGGCTTGAATTGTGAATACTGTAATAATAGAATAAAGTTTTGCATGGAACCTGTTCATTCCTGTCTTGACGCTCACAGTATTATTACCCAGTCCCATTCCTCATTCAAATCTGCCGGCTACACCTTTGCCAAATGACAGATCGCCTGCTGAATACATTGGCTACCGATTCGTATATGATGCCGCCATCTTTGACAGCTCTTGCGAACGATTCGGGGCTTCGTCGGGGCCTCGTCGAGGCGACGACCCTTCAACTCTTCATCTAGCTGCACGAGTCTGCAAACTGAGGAGCAAACTCCTTATAAATTTGCTCAAATCCGGCCATAAAGCCCAAATTCAGTTCTGAGAATCGATATTTCTCCGCCGTGGTTTATTTAATTCTCACTTATTACTGTCCCTTTAAATCGTCCGCTTCTTCGTGGAGCTTTCGCGAGATAAGAATATATAGCATTTGTTTGAATAACACAGCAACGACCACTCCAAGCTTTCGTTCTATATTCCTCAAATGAGACGATAGCAACCAGCCATGAGGCACTCGTGCTCAGCTAGATCCCCTCCAGAGGAATTTTCGCTCAGAAACAGCTCCTCAGTGTCATCGGGCGTTGGCGCAATGGTGTCCTACGATTTTGATAACTCGCGCTAGAAATGAAGGCCTTCAGATGGGTTAACAGAACTCATTATGAAATTAAAAAAATCTAATTTTATGAGTGGCAGAAATAGAAGTTTTCTCCCGAAAGAGATCGAGGACCTGATCGTGAAGGGAAGATCCATTTCAATGCGGGGTCACTGGATGACGTGTATCAAAGAAAAGCAATGAACCAGTTGTCATTGGCTAAAATAGTACTTAATTTGTCTGATTTAATTCGCGACTAAGTGCGATTCAAAATAGATTCGCCACTTCACCTTTATTCCAGAAAAATCGGCACTTCACTTAGAGTGACACATTGGATGAAAAAGGCTCTTGCAGCGTTGCAACTCCAAGGCGGCGGGTGTCAGTGCCCAACTCCGAAAGATTTATTTCAGTTTCCACCACTTGGTTTTTTCCCATAGACAACATACCTGTACACATAGTCAATAGTGATCCGTATCTCAATCACAGCAAGACTTACATAGGGCAATAACAATGGACGGAAGTATCCTTGATGTCCTTCTTCACGCCTTCTAGAAAAGCGAGAACTTCTTCAGCAGACCATCCCATTGATCCCATCACCTTTAAGCTCATTCCTTCAATCCCACTAAGGAAATCCGCTTGCGCATATACCGCCATCTGCTTGTAACGTTGCCCCTTGGCCCACGAATTTATTGGCCAGTAGAATCTCTTCTCTACAACGTCTTCGAAACCAATTTCTTCCATCCACTGCTTGTAATTCTTGACATTAGTCCACGGGCGTCCTAAATTTGCCGCGCCTGTAGAAATTATCTCGAACCATTTGTATAATGGGGACTCTGTGGGAGGGTCGCCTAGAAAGGCGAATGGGAAAATCATGTCTTGCATCTCCAAGTATCCACCGGGAGCAAGCGAATTATAGGCCTGCTTCAGAACGTTGGCAGGGTCTCTGAAGCAGGATAAGAGGGCTCGGCCGTGAACAAATTCAAATTGTTCGCTGAAAGTCCATTCGTCTTCTGCGTCATCGATCTCGAATCGGCAGTTTGGAGGAACGCTTTGCAGTTAGAAAAGGTCTTCAGGGATAGTGCCGCTGATGGAAACGACATACTAGAGGGGTTGAATAGCGCTGATATCAATCCCGAGAACACGAGCTGATGGATACTGATGTGCTGCGAGCAGGTGGTTAGAGTAGTCATCTCTATAACAGGTTTTCACCTACCGAACTCAATTGCCCAGAGCCCCGTGCCTAGATTCAGAGTCAGATTAATCTAAGATAAAACAAATAGCGCTGTTTTCTAACCAGTTCCCATATCAAGTACGTTTTGTGGGTTAGGTCCGAGAGGTGATAAATGGAGCTTCCCATCCATACTCATTAGGAACATCGTATGTTGTAGGTCTAAAATCGTCTTAGTTTGTGTCTTGACTTATCGGAAATACGAAGCACACCGAGTCTTTCTTGTTCTTGCTATTATTTCATTAGGCTGGATTAATAAATGGCTCACATGAGTTGAACGCCTCAACGCACCTCGTCATTTGGTAACATATATTCTTGGCGGTTAGCTGATGTGTATGGGACGAATTACGCTAACTTACTGCCCTGTCTAAATCGGTGGTAGGTTCTCCCATTTTCCTCGACGTGCTCGTAGATACTAGGGCGCAATGATTGCGTGGATGACCTATGTGAGTGGTCAGTGATCAGGAAATATCTTCCAAACAACTTGCCGGGGCACAGACAATCCACTCAGACCGCCCACAGCAGAATCAGTGTCGCTCTATCGATTATCAATTAGCATGATGATTATCGCTACAGTGAGAGGCCCAAAACAGTTAGGGCATACCTGGTTTTCATCACTATCTACCAAAGGGAGCGAAGAAGCACTGCCACTCTCCTCTGGAACCACCTGATCGATTGTTGAAGACTCGTCAGGCTGGGGCTGGGTCGGTAAGACGGCAGCAGCCGACGTATCTTGTGTCTGCTCTTTCTTGGCGTCTGCCATCATAAGATTTTTATATTTTAAACTTTGTAGAAATCAACAGAACCAACCGATCACTATCCTGTTACACAAGCAAGATAGAAATCCGAGTTGAAGTGTTCTACTAGGTGTGTCTGACTGGCCCGTGCACCCACTCCCTAAAAGCGGAGAAGAATCAAATGAGAAGGTGTTTTTGATTTGGATACCCCACGTACTATTCCCAAAGCGGCTGTCGATGCGATGTGAGGGGATGTTGAACAGGAATTAGGGCATCTGAACCAAATGCATTTCTGCAGCAATGATTCAAAGCGGGAACAGCTGCTTTGTGATGGTAGAGCACTTTCGAAATTTAAGATATTTTTCTTTGGCTTTTGATGAGTGAAAATGATCTTATTAGCAAACTAAATAGCTTTTGCGCTCATTTATGAGACTGGTATACATCCGTAGATCTAACAGTCTTATACCAATCACTTCGAATAACTAGACCACCGACACGCTAGAACAATTCAAAGTAAACCTGACGATACAGACAAACCAGGATGCAGAAAGTCAAATGTTAAAATTCGTGATATAAGATGGAAGAAACAAATGTGAGCAAAGGTGTGGTACAGTACTTGCTGCTTGCTTCTCTCCTAAATATTCCTCCACCTTTGAGATATGCCAACTTCTATTGCATGCACCAGTATCAAACCGCGATCTTCGTTATTGCCGCCTGGTTGGTCGCTATCTCCTAACAGTCTATATTAATTGAAACATAAGAACTGTCGAAGCGCATTTGGCCTTCTTATCAATCATGAGAAGAAGAAAAAGAGAGAATTGCTCTTGACGTCCTTAAATACTAAGGATGGCGTTTGAGTCGGCACAATTACATCAGCCTCTATTTAAAAAATAGTTGCGAATGCTGTAACAAATACCGATATTGCAACTGAGCAGGCGATCTAGTTCCTCCTGCCCATCCTAATATGTGATGACTTGGAAAATGGAGACGGGGAGTTGCTGAAAGGAATTCTTGGAGGATATGTTGTTGCAGAGGATTTAACAGTGGAATTCCCCAGCTCCTACGGTACCACTTCTCGGTAGCTCTCACCTCAGGTAGGCAGAATCGCTGTCAGATCGTGCTGTGCGGCCAATCATTTGGTGGCGGTGCATCGCTTCAGCATGAACTCCAGCAGGGTCCAACCGTCGGATGTCCAAACGCCGGGTCCACGCTCCCTGAATTCTCAACTTCTCAGGATCTGGCTGTACATTCTATAGGTACCTGATGAAAGTTGTGGCTCAGTGCGTACTGGGGATCATAAGGCCGGGCAAAATCACTGTCCTTCCTGCGTCGACGCCCCGGGCTGCTACCCCACTTGGGATGGATATAAGGTTGAATCTTCGACAGAACAGAGAAAAATCGGGTCTGTCTCTGCATTTCTTGAACGGTATTCTTGAGGTTCTTTTTTTTCATCATCTTCCCCAGTTTTCTTTCTAAAACCTTTTTCTACCTTTCTATTTCAATGGAGAGCCATGACGCGTTTACTTTGTTTCGTTATCCTTGTCCATAGCGTCGTCAGGATCCAAGCGTTTACACAAATTATTCACGAGATCAACGTTTCCGATTTGAATAGTAGTCTTATTTTTTCTCCTTCGAATACTGTCGCCTCAATTGGCGATTCCGTTCAGTTTCTTTTTCTTAGCGGAAATCATAGTGTCGTGGAAGGGAGTTTCTGGAATCCGTGTCAGCCACTGCAAGCTGGATTTAGCACAGGATTCATGCCATATGGCTCAAATCGAACTGTCGGTCGCCCTTTTTTTTTCTCTTTTCCCTTCACATTGCGCTGTCTGATAATTGTCATAGAGCACTCCCACGTTCACGATAGAAGTAAACACGACGGATCCAATATGGTTTTATTGCGGACAGTCAAACCATTGCCAGCAAGGGATGGTTGGCGCCATCAACGCCCCGTCAACAGGTAATGCAATTTTGAAATATATTCAACAAGCTGAACAAGTCCCTTTGGTTCCAACCAGTACCTTTTCACATACGTCCAATGCAGAAACCTGGTGGACGAGCACCCCCACACTTACAAATACCTCCACCACATCGTCGTCGATCACTACAACTTCAACAAGTAGTTTGTATTCGCTGGCAGTAACCCCAACGAGTCAAGTGTCAGCAGGGTCATCGCCCTCTCCTCCGGTCACCGTAACCAAAGTATCGAGCGGCGAAGTGGTCGGATGTGTACTCGGTGGGGTGGCATTGGGACTAATTGCAGCTGCCGTTTATAATGAATGGAGACGCCGCAAGCGAGATTCTATCAAGGATGAGGAATCTCGCCGGGATTCGATTCAAAAAGTGGTAGAAATACCAGAAATTGTGATAACAGATGTAGACGGCTCCCCTGTCACGATCATAAACGTGGAGGAGGAATTAGAAAGAGTCCAAGAATTGGAAGTTAGAGAACGCGCTTTAGAGTTGGCTATTTGCACAGCGAGGCCGCTGACGCCGCTCTGTGAGTTGCATAGTCCATAAATTTTGAGGCTGAAGAATCGTTTTTGAATTAAAACAGTGTACATGTGACAAATGAAAGGGTTTCATGATGAGAGTTTGATTTTGCAAGTGTCAGGCTGTAGGCCAAAGTGAAGCAATAACGAAGCCCTCTCTTCCAACTTCGCAAATGGAAGAGAGCTAAAAGCTGAAAAGGATTTTTTTCCATACAGGATATGAGAACATGAGGGAGGCAACGGCGAAGATAGCTGTTACCCGACTACTTTGTACGGCGTGTTTCATGATATGATGTGGAGCTTATACGGTAATTCCAAATTTATGGTTATGACCATAATGCATCCAGTCCACAGTCCATTACCTGTTCCACAATGTTATCCTATCTACCCGCTCCTTTCAAGTTATTCTTCCCTTTTACCAAGATCAGAAGTGGAGTAGGCCGATCCCTCAGATCATGCAAGACATGTCATACAGCATAGACTCGATTTTTGATCAAGATACAGTTACAGTGTATCACAGATCGTCCTCTGAGCCGGGAGGGTGCAGAAAAGAGAAATCAATGGACGCACCAAATCTCTTCCACTGTAGCAAGATCTAGAGTACAGACCGAGTTCGAAACCATATACGGTGCATAACCCGATCCTCACATTGTACCAAGCGATCTTGTGCCCAGCTCAAATCTCAAACAGGTGCACACGCCTTGTTTATCGAATAAAAGCATTTCCAATTCTCGTCTTCCATTCTGTCTAAACTTGCAAAAACTCCGACGAATACGATCTTGAGTTTCAATATGATAGTGGCTCTGAGCTCCCTCTCTAGATACATTTCTACATCGGCATCCACACGCGGAGTTCTGACCATCATCCTCGTCGGCCTTCTCCTTAGCCAAACCGCTCTCGCCCAGCAACCTACGCCTTATATCCCGGTAAACCCTCCTACCCCAACCGTCCGACCGAAATGTCTCCCCACGCCAGACCCTCGCTGCGAAATACAAGAGCAAGGGAATACTACAACGTACCGGTATGCTAGTCGTTCTTGATTTTCTGCCACTTGGGGTTTTCTAGTCCTTCTCCTGATTGTGATTTAATTTCCCTTTCTGATTCTAACTGTTTTCTATCTGTTGCAGGAGCTCATCACACCAGATCAGAGCTATACGAAGGCGTGGCGGAGGTGGTTTTCCTTACGGATTGCTGATCGGTTGGTGGTTTTACGTTGTCGGCGTGGGTATAAGCGCCTTTTAACGCCTAAATCTGTAAATGGACTTGAAAGAACTTGAGAGAGTTTGAGAGGATATGAGGGGATATGAGAGAGATATGTTGAAACAAGGAGTATGGGGAGCTTTCGGTTATGCGTTTCTTATTTATAGAGTCAAGGAAAGACCTAGTTATTTTTCTGATTTTATTTGCGTGCACACATTATTCATTAATAATCATATCGCCTCATCCAGATAGCACACCGAATATACCTCTACACACCGGTTCCCATTTCTGTCTCAGTATCATCTAGCACAAATCTCATGTAGGAAATTCTCTACTGTTCCACTTCTCGAGAAACTCTAAATCCAATCCACGGTATCCGACTCCTCAATGCAAGACTACTGCACACAACGCTAATGCTACTCATAGCCATAGCCAAACTGGCCCAGACTGGATCCAACCTGATATGATTCCCTCCGCTCACAATGGGATATAATGCCCCAGCTGCAACTGGCAGAGCAATTAAGTTATAGACAAGTGCCCAGCCAAAATTGAGTTTGATTCTCGCGAACACGAACTTGCTCAGATCGAGAAGCGTTATCAAGGAGTTGAGGTTGCTGGACACGAGCACAAACTCTGCTGAGGATATGGCAATATCGGACCCTGAACCAATAGCGATTCCGACATCAGCGGTTGTGAGAGCGGGCGAGTCATTTATTCCATCTCCAACCATGGCAATCAAAGCTCGTTTTTGCGTGTGTTCAGCTCCGGATACCGGATCTCGGGCCTTTAGGGTCTTTTGTAAATACTGTATCTTCTCTGCTTTCTGGCTGGGGAGAACGCCAGCGATGATGTTGCTGGGCGAGATGCCGATTTGGGAACCGATTGCGTTGGCTGTTATTTGGTTGTCGCCAGATAACATCCAGACGTCTGTTCCACGCTTCAAAAGAGCTTTGACAAGGCCGGGTGCTTCTGGACGTACCGGATCTGAAATAGCGAAAATAGCTGCGAGTTGCCAAGAAGATGTAGAAAACCAATCATCTTCATCAACAGATTTTGATGAGCTTATTCTCACAGCGGCTAGAGCAACGGACCGTCCTTGTGATTTCCATTGATTCATCGTGATCAGCGCTGACTGCGAGACGGGGATCATATTATCCGAGAGCAAGACCTCATTGCCGACCAGAATGTCGGCCTGGTTTGATGAGGCACTAAGTTTAAATGCTCCCTTCATACCCTTTCCAGCAATCTCTTCAACATTTTCCGCTTCGTTATCGATATCAATTTCCTTAGCACCCTTCCCATGGCAAAATGAAGCCAGGGCTTTTGCGACTGTATGGCTGCTATTACACTCAACTTTATTCACCATATCGAAGACCGCTTTTTCAGATTGGGCGAGGCTAGCACCAAACTTCTCATCTACAGGATATGATTGAAAATCTGTGACCACAGGCTCACCACCCATGGTCAACGTACCGGTCTTGTCGAATACAACACAGTCCAGTCTACTAGCTTTCTCAAATGCCTCGCCCCCGCCCTTTACCAGAATGCCATATTTTGCAGCAAGGCCACCACCAACGAAAAGGGCTGTGGGTGCAGCCAAAGCGAGGCCGCAGGGGCAGGCAACAACAAAAACTGCAATGGCAAATTGAAGTGACCATACAACCCATCCTCCAGACTCAGCCCCAAGGTAGTGATCTGGTAATGTTCCAGATAATCCTAAGCTGAGCCAAATAACCCATGTTGAAATGGCAATCAGGGTGACAAATGGAACGAAGTAACTTGTTAGGGTATCTGCAATTCGTTCCATTGGAGCTCGTTTGGTTTGACCTTCACGAACAGCTTTGACGATTTGGTCTAGCATTGAAGATCCTGCAACTCCCGTTATCTGGATAGAAACAGGCGAGTCTTTGTTGACTGTTCCAGAGTAAACTTCGTCACCATCGGACTTTTTGATTAGTCTCGATTCTCCCGTGAGGCTTGACTCATCAAATTTGGTTTCGCCTCTGACAACTGTCCCGTCGCAAGGTGGAGATCCGCCGTGTAAAACTTTTACGATATCACCAAATTCTAGTTGGTCCACATTGACACGTTTCAAAGATTCAGTGCTACTGATATTCTCATTTGGTAATGTTTCTGTGCTCTGGTCGAAGTTGGATAAGTTGGATTGAACAAGCAGGGCTTCCGTCGGTCTCAATTTTCCTAACATTGTGACAGCATCGCCAGTTTTCGACTTACTGTATGACTCGATAAGTCGTCCAATGAGCAGGAAAAGAGTTAAAAATACCACTGAGTCGAAATAAAACGAGCTATTATCCGGCATCGCGGGGGGATGTACTCCGGCAGCAATCAACTGAGCGACGGATGAAATGTATGCAATCGAAGTTCCCACAGACATAAGCATGTTCATGCTGCCAAAGCGATAAAACCTCTGCAAAAAGGGAGTCGTGCTTCCTGGTCTCCACATCGACCTGATTTCTTTTAGCGCTCGCTTGTGGAAGACGTCAGCACACAAGAAGTATACTGGAGTTGCCATGATAAATAGTGCCCATTGTGCCCTGCTCACTCCAGCTTGCCATGGCTCCATGAGAAATCTTTGCCCTGGATTGTTGGAAGAGACAAGACTCATATATATGATCCCGATGATGAGGGTCGGAATTGCTGCCACCAGAGTGACCAAGACACGAATAAGGAGTCGAAATTGCTCTCGAGCATGAATTTGTCTAGATCTCTCTTCAAGAGTCGGCGGATGATATATTGAAGGCTTAAATTTCGGATCGGCTTCAGTGATAGCTGCGAGGATATCCCGAATAGTGAATTCTGGAACCTGAGGGGTATAGCTGATCTTCACAATGGGATCTTGAACAGTCAAAGGTTTTTCCACATTAATTTTTCGATCAATCTCGCTGAGTGCAGCTAAAACTCGGCCTGGGCAGTTTTCGCAATGTATGCCATCGACAATTATCTCAACTGTCCTATGGATGGTTCGAATCTTTGGAGAAGTATCCTGGAGTGATGCTAAGTCGACAACGGTGTCGATTGTTGCCTCGAATCCGATATCTTCTATACTATCAACAAGATTTTTTTTGTGTTCCTCTCCGGTAAAGTCAACAGTGGCACTGTTTGAGATGAGATTTACAACGACCTTCTTAACCCAGTCCTTCTTTTCGAGTTCCTCGGTGATTGTCCCTGCGCATGCAGCGCAGGTCATTCCGCCGATAGCCAGTGAAGCCCGCCATGTATCGTTAGAATCGACGGAGTCAACAGCAACCAACGGAACGAAAGGCTTTTCGGAGAGTGTCATAGCGCCAGCGTTCTTGTTGGACAACAAAGATGGATTTTTGGAGTCGGAAGGCACATATTTGCCTTCGGATTCCTGCTGGCAAGATTCACAGTTTTGGAGGTGTCGGGTTGATTGCTTGCTTTTGATATCTCTCGAACAATCTTTATCCGACTTGAACCTATCGACGAAACGATCGAGGTAACCTTGCTCGTCGTCAAGTTCGGTCCGCGGTGTTTCACCGGGAGCGGAGCCTTGTGCAATCTCGGCTGTGACGTATGATACGTCAAAACCTGCATTATCCAGAGCATTATAGATATCTTGCACTGCTAGTGTCGTGTCGTGCTGGACCGTGACCCATGAAGTGACCAACGAGGGCGACACGGAGGTGGGGGAAGGGGTAAGCGAATAGAGGACATGTTGTATGGCGGAGACACAGGAGGGACAGTGGAGATTTGACAAGAGAAATGAAGTTGTGGTTAAGTTGGGTCGCGTGCTAGATTCTGCCATTTTTCTTATATTGGATTGCGGCCAGGGTGGTTGAGACCGTGGCGTGCAGCAACTTGAGAGGGCAGCAACACGAAAAGCAATCTATTTGAAGGAAAAAGAGGATGAACAGGAAGAAGCAGAAGATGGGTCATAAGAACCTACGAGAACAGTTATGAAGCTTTTGAATAATGATTATGATAGCAGCCTAGCTACTTTCGGGGAACTTCCTGAGATATGATTTGGGGAAATATCCTGAAGATGGGGCGATTTGCGGAGACATTGGAGAGAATGAGTGGCTGGTGGCGAGAATCCGCACAAAATGCGCAAACGGCAGAAACCAAACTAGCGATTTTCACTAGCCTTTCTCGGTCGACCCCCCTCTCCTGAAGGGAAACGAGGGCGGTGAGTTTAGACGAGCAATTTACAGTGAATGCACTGGACGCTTCTCTCTCCTTACATCGCTGGTCCGTTCGATCCATAACGCTTCTTCCCTTTTTTATGATACATAATGCTACTGCCTCATACCTCGTACCCTGCCACGTACTCTTAGCTCTGGTGATGGCCGTTCTGTGAAACCACACCATTGTCTTATCTGCCTTGTTCAGGAGTCTTTGACGGACAATTTATCACCTATCACTTTGTCCTACTGGACTTGTACCACAACCCGACAATTCCTACCCTGAATTGAATCTTGCAGTGCAGCACTGCCATTAATTTATTCCACTGCCGTGAATGCCGACTGCCCGCCAACCCGGGCTGCCCTGTACACTGACGAAGCTTTACTTCATCACCGGATCTGTGCCAACAGACCATCACGTGAATTACCACTAGGAAATGAGAACTGAGAAAGATGACTGGCCGCATTTACGTTTGCCTAAGGGATTTACGATATAGCTTTCCCCTATGACTCATGGATCTGGGCTAGAGATCGTATTTCCAAGCAACGCCTTCGTGAAGCCTCCGTGATGCTCCCGCTCTTTGCTCGCTAATCTCTTCCCATCATCTGGGGTAACAAGGACATGGAAGCTTGTTTGAAAGCTTGTTTGGAAACTCGTTTATTCAAAGAGGAAGCATGCCTTTGTTATGGTTATACAATCTATAAACACGAAACACCTAGGCGGGAAACCCCCATTTTATCCTCGACGTCACACACAAATACGAAAATGTCACGGCAGCCTTGTGCAGGGAGTACCATCCAAAAGGAGGCACTTTTTTTTCCCTCGGATATCCGGTCATAACTATGTCACGCGTAAAGGAAATTTGCAACAGACATGAAAATAAATGTAACATCACATAAACCTGCGGCCTTTTAAAGATTTGGCAACACCTTCATTAAGAGAGAGGTTGAAGCATCTACAGGACCTTCCTCTATCTCGGCTAGATAATGGCGGCTTAATATCCCACAAACCGAACCGACCGCCAAAGTATAGCCACAACCAGGAAAAAAAGAGAAAAAGCTTGTTCTTACTACTCCGCATAATTTCCTCACCCCTGGGAAAGTATTGGCGAATCTGGAAAATAATTTCAAGCAGTCAATACCACATGCAGGCTGAATATTACCCCGCGTTTACTCCCAGCATATTATGTGTGTGAAAAAGCTTTCCTTGTAGGTTACTGAATTAAGCACATCCGTTATTCCCTTCGGAAACTTTCGATGTGTCCTTTTCCCAACGGGTTGTTTTCTTTTTTTTTTTCCCACTTTGCGTTCCTGGCCCCAGTTTTGTTGTTTTCGAGGCGTTTCTCTCCTACAGTAGCCCTGTGTAAACTAGCTATGGCCAAATCTTTCCTTTTCTGTTCCCTAGTTCTGGCCGGAGTTGTCTCAGCTCAGAAATGTCCGATTCAGTTCGACGGACGCATTTCGCAAGCTACCACGCTCTCTACTTTCGATACGAGCGCGAGCCTTTTCAATCCAGGTTACGTCCTAGGTTCAAGTGGGTGGTCGCCCTCACCATGTTTCCTCCCAATCCTGACATTGATAGACTTGAAATGGAGCAACGTACTGTCTTTCCCTTCAGTGAACGAATCACTTGTAATCAAAACTATTCATTACGTATTTGGGCTTAATAACTAACATCTCACCCCTAGTTCGATGCCAATGGCACCAAAGCAGTCGAAGTCACCATCAAGTAAGTGACCCATGCCACACCATATCACAACATTTTATTCCATGTGCTGTTTGAAACAAAAACCTCTAACAGTGACATAGTGACAAAAGCATCTTTGCCCCTTCTTCCAGTAACGTCCAAACTGGCTTCCGCCGTGCTGAACTTCTCCCCGTTTCAGTAACGGGAACCGATGCATCCACCACTGGCGTGAAAACAATCCACTTCTCCATCATGAAAGACACTTCCCGGCCTCTCAACACCTCGCACGAATACCAATTGTTTTTCTTAGAATCCAACGATTACTCCACGAATCAAGTTGTGTTAAAGTACGGAAGTATATTAGGAGGCATTCCAGGAGGTGGCGGAAACCCCGACAGCTTGATGTTGGTGGGTAATGTGAACGCGAACCCGGTCAAGATGATTTATCAGACAAGGTTCACACCAGGAGTATGGCATAATTTTGGGATTGAGCTGAATTTCAACTCTGGGTGAGTTTTTTCCCTTCGTATATGATTGAAATAACTATGAACTGACGGTCGTGAAGAACCACACAGGTATATTACTCGGATGGATTGAACCCGCTTGTTTCAACTGGCAAAGCAGTAAGTAATAGCGTAGGTGGACAAGGCGAGTACCATTTTGGTATCCTTAAAAAACCTGTCAATGGAGGTTCAGACATCACAAAGAGTGGGTATCAGCCTTCAGGCATCAACGAGGGTGTCATTTTCGGCGGAATTTTTGAAGAAGATAGCAGCTCAAATGGTTGTGTAAGCCTAAAACCATAGATCAAAATAGTGGGATTAGACAAAATTTAGAGTATCATTCAGAAGATTATTAACCACGTGCAAAATAGTATGACCGTACGTCTTCGCTGTGAAAATATTCAGAATTTCGAGAAGAATAACTGCAAAGGAGGTTTCAGCACTTCGATTCGCCAAGTTTCGAGCTCTGGAACTGACTGATCATATCAGTCGTAGCGCGGATCTCAGCCTCGTAGTCCCCCAACTTCGCCATCTCCACGTCTGCAACCTCTCGTGTACTTTTGCCAAGAATTTGCCGTCTCCCGAGCGCGGCGCCGCCGCGGGGGCGGGGCGGGGGGGGGGGGGGGGGGGGGGGGGCGGGGGGGGGGGGGGGGGCGGGGGGGGGGGGGGGGGGGGGGGGCGGG